>JAWZYT010004628.1:0-15000 GCA_034508575.1 Petrolisthes manimaculis
TGGTCATGGTCTTGGTTGGTTGGGTTGGATGGTTGAGGTGGTAGTGAGAAGGAATGTGTGGTGGAGGCAGTGTTGGGAGAGGGTAAAAAATGATAGTGTTAGTGGTGATAATGAGGGTAGATGGTGATGTTGCGTGTGTGTATGTGTGTATGAGAGAAGAGAGTGAGAGTGAGAGAGAGAGAGAGCGTATGTGATTCTGCATGTTTGTGTAAATATGATTCATTATATGTGTGTTCGTGTGTGTATATCAGTAAGTATATGTACGTGTGTGTGTGTATGTGAGTGGCAGGGCATGAGCAGGGGGGAGAACAGGGGGAGATGGGGTTGGAACGACGACCACCCTGGCTGCGGTTGGGGGGCGACGGAAGGGAGGGGGCGGGGGGGAACGAGGATGAAGGGGGGAGGAGGATAGGGGATGGGGTCGCGTGGGGGGGGGGAGCGGGACGGGGGGCAGCAGGGCAGAAACTCGGGTTGGTTGGTGCGGCCCACGTCACTCTCAGGGAGGTGTCCATGTTGTTAAATTTCACGGGGGGTTCGAGACCGACACACCTCCCTCCTTGCTCTCCCCTCTCTCTCCTTCCTCGCTCTCCCTCTCTCCCTCCTCTCTCCCTCCTCTCTCCCTCTTCACTAGCTATCCCTCCCTCTCTCCCCTCATTCCCTTCTCTCTCCCCACCACGTCTAAGTCTCTCATTTTGGGATCATAATGCCATAATTTGAACGAATATTAATGCCGGTGAGCGAAGTGTTGTGGTGTTGTTGTTGGTGATGGTGGGACTTAGAGAAGAAGAGAACATCGTGGTGGTCTGCTGGCTACTCGTGGGTTTCACAATGATGTGTCATAATGGTATTTCTTCGTAACAGTCTTTCTTGCCTTCCAGGGATCGTCGTAGGTATGCAACAACAGTCATCGTCGAGGCAGTGACCATGACTTGTAACTATTATCTGGCTTCTACTTAGTATATGTGGTACTATAGTTAGTTATCGTATCAGCCATCGTAATTCTCTAGCCATTAATTGAGTTCTATTACAAACGGACCTTTGTTACAATGATTCAGCAAACAAACACATGTTCTTCATTCTCAAACATCATCCATCGTTCCTAGGATAGATTTACTTCATCTTAAACCACCAACATCTCCTAAAAACAGGTTGGAAGTCGGAGAAATGTTCACACTGGCGACAAGACGAAGGAAAACGTGGCAGCAAATGTAATCCAGAACCTGGTTGGTTGGTTGGCTGGTTAGTTGGTTGGTTGTTGGTTGGCTGGCTGGTTGGTTGGTTGGTTGGTTGTTGGCTGGCTGGATGGTTGGTTGGTTGGTTGGTTGGTTGGTGGCTGGTTGGTTGGTTGTTGGTTGGTTGGATTGTTGGTTGGCTGGATTTGGTTGGTTTGTTGGTTGTTGGTTGGTTTAGCATCGTTCAGTTGTGAGAGTGATCGTTACAATGTGCTTCTCCCTGGGTGGCGAGTTGGCTGTTTGGCCTCGACTGGATAAAATGGCACCAAAATATTACCTTACGCATCACCCTCTCCATATTAACTGCCACAAATCAGCCCTATAAGCCTGGGGTGGTTGTGCCAGGGATAGTTTATATACACTCGTCGCCTCTGCCTTAAGGTGGTCGTCCCCCTCCCGTCTATAGCCCATGTTAACCCAAGTCTATCACTATACAGGGATCTCTCAAGTTTTAGCAATGTTATAGATATTTTTATTCACTATTGTCTTCTTTATGTTGTTGTTTATCTCATTTTCTTTATGTTTTGTTGTATTTAGTTAAGTTTGGATTGGTTCATTTCGATTAGACGAGATTCCATTAGTCCACAAGATGTATAAGAAAACACCCACCCACCCATGTAGTAAGATATTTTCCCTGTACACTGATGCACTTGGAAATCATAATAATGGCCACCTCCCCCTTCGCCCACCAGCTGTCGGCTCAGAGAAGGAGGGGGATGAAGAGCTGGCTGGCTGGCTGACCTCCTCTCCCCTTCCTGGACCTCACACACACACACACACACACACACACATACACACACACACACACACACACACACACACACACACACACACACACACACACACACACACACACACACACACTCACACACATATATATATATATATATATATATATATATATATATATATATATATATATATATATATATATATATATATTATATATATTTCTCACACACACAAACACACACACTCCTTTTACTCTCTCTCCTTCACTCTCTCTCTCTCTCTCTCTCTCTCACACACACACCCTCCTTTTACTTGTGCCTTTATCCTACAACAAATGTAATGACACAGGATTATGGTAACCGTGGATTCTATTTACTCAGGAGGTGGAATCACAACTTGGGAACCACAATTACGCTTGATTTATGATGGTGGAGACGTGGACAAAAAAACAGGACACCCACCGAGATGCTCTGTAATATTGTGTGTGTGTGTGTGTGTTGCTTCCAATGTGAAGGTGTTTGTTTGTGTACCGTAGCCTCATCTCACTTCACTTCACTTTAGTCACTTCACTTTGCCTTATCTCACCTCACCTCACTTCACTTCAGTCTCTTCAGTCACTTCACCTTGCCTTATTTCACCTTATCTACTCGTCTCATCTCACCTCACCTCAGTCACTTCACCTTGCCTTGCCTCAGCTCATCTCATCTCACCTTACTTTGTCTCACCTCTCATGTCATTTTGTCAACTCACTTTTCACTTCATCTTTCCTCATCTCAATACATTTTGCCTAATGTCACTTCACTCAGAGAGATACGTACATACAAACAATCCTGATACTTTTAATTTACACACACACACACACACACACACAAACACACACACACACACACACACACACACACACCTTAAACAATATCATTTTAACCTTTTTATTCCTTTTTTTTTCTCTTCAGTTCTCAACCACATTTTTTTCCTTTTTTTTTCGTCAACATATAATATAATTTTTCCATGCCTTCACTGCTGTCACTGCTGTCATCTCTCTCTTGCCTTCCCTTCCATCTCTCCATCCCTCTCTCCCTCCCTCCATCTTTTTCTACCTGCATAATCCTTACCTTCCATACCTCCCTCCCTTCCTCCCTCTTTCCCCTCCTCCCTCTTTCCCTCCTTCCAATGTTCCTTTCTCTCTTTCCCCAACCATGCAGTCTCTCTCTCTCTCTCTCTCTCTCTCTCTCTCTCTCTCTCTCTCTCTCTCTCTCTCTCTCTCTCTCTCTCTCTCCTCTCTCTCTCTCTCTCTCCACTTATGTTTCCTTAGCCCCCAACCTCTCCCACTCCCTCTCATCTCACCTTTTCCCCCAACTTCCTCCTCTCTTCGCTTTCTATCTTCCTCCCAAACCCTCCTTCCCTCTCTCCCACCATCCTTCCCTCTCTCCCACCATCATTCCCTCCCTCCCAAACCTCTCCCACCATCCTTCCCTCTCTCCCACCATCCTTCCCTCCCTCTCACCATTCTTCCCCCCTTGCCTCCTGACAGTCTGTTGGTTTTTCCTTCTCGACTCCCGCAGCGAACACGTCAATTTTCAGCCAATTTTCGTCCTCGGCCCGGCCCTTTACGTCACCCGCCTAGAATCACAGAGCCAGACCGCACACGAATTCTTTCAGCCCTTCCCTCTCTCCCTCTTTCCCTCCCTCTTTCTCTCTCATTCTCTCTTTCACTCTCCCTCGTGTTCTCTCTCACCCTCTCCCTCTCTCTCTCTCTCTATCTGTAAATGTGTGTATGTGTATCTACCTATCTTTCTATCTCTCGTTCCATCTCTCTGTCTACTTTTCTTTGTGTTTATTTTTTTTCTCTCATTCATATTTTCCATCTCTGTCATTACACACTACACTTCATTCTACTTTACCTCTTCCCTGAATCCTGTTACACTAGGAACAATGACAGCTTCTTCGGTAGTGGTTAGGTGATGATGAGATGGGTAGGTGGGTGAATGGAAAGGTGGATAGGTGGGTGAATGGAAAGGTGGTGGATAGGCGGGTGAATGGAAAGGTGGGTAGGTGGGTGAATGGAAAGGTGGATAGGTGGGTGAATGGATGGGTGGGTAGGTGGGTGAATGGAAAGGTGGATAGGTGGGTGAATGGAAAGGTGGTGGATAGGCGGGTGAATGGAAAGGTGGGTAGGTGGGTGAATGGATGGGTGGATAGGTTACTGCAGAGTGTACTGGCTTGGTGGTTTAGTGGGTGAATAGGTGGGTAGGTGAGTTTGTGAATAGGTGAGTTTGTGGGTGGGTGGGCAGTGGGTGAATAGGTAGGTGGGTGGGCAGTGGGTGAATAGGTAGGTGGGTGGGCAGTGGGTGAATAGATGGGTGGGGGTTCAGGATGGGTAATGACTGATATTTCTGCCCCTGAAAAATGGTAATTTTAGGTCTTGCCGGTGGAATGAAAATTTTGGCTCTGATGGAATAACTATCACGCCGCACAGACTTGATAATTACACACACACACACACACATACAGAGAGAGAGAGAGAGAGAGACAGAGAGAGAGAGAGAGAGAGATAGAGAAAGAGAGAGAATGTGTGTATATTTACAAACACACATTTGCATCAGTGACTGGACATAATTATGTACCTCACAATTTTACGTTAACATGTGTGTCTACGTTAGTCTGTGTGCATCTGTGTTAGTTTGTTAATGTTTGCATGTGTGTGTGTGTGTGTGTGTGTGTGTGTGTGTGTGTGTGCATGCTACCACAATGTGTGTTCTGTACACATTTCCAGGGAGTATCACAACTTTAGAGTATCAAAGATGAGTATAAGGAGGAGGAACGGGATGGGTATCGTCGTGTGAGAGGCGGAGAGGAAGGGGGATTTTGGAGGGGGAAGGGAGGGAATGAACATACTCAGTGGGAGGGGGCAGGGGAATGGGGACGAGTGAAAGGGGGAGTGCATGGAAGGACAATCTCGTATGGGAAGGGAGGGAACATATGGGGGAAGGGGGAGATGAACGCACTCAGAGATGGGGGCAGGAAGAGAGGGAGGGGGAAAGAAGACGGCTAGGAGGAGGAGGTGGGGGGGGGGGAAGACCGCTATAGGAGTAGGAGGAGGAGGAGGAGGAGGAGGAGGGGGACGGGAAGAAGTAGCCTTTGAAATGGCCGCCACCAACTAGACCCTGAAGCCGCTTGTTCTTCTCTGGGTTTCCACAAGCTGTTAATTGGTGAGGACGTCCCTGTGTTTGCACCCAGGCTCCTCCACACAACACCACGCCTTCCTCAGAATACAAATGTCGCCCTGCACTCACTTCACATTAAGTAAGAGCTAGGGGTTCTGTTTCTTTACTTGTGTATGGTCACTCTGAAGGGCTTCTGATTCCTCTAAAAAAAACTCACTTCACTTTAAAAGGGATACTGTTCCTTTATGTATACTTGTGGTCTCTCTGGAGGGCTACTAACTTATTCCTCTAAAAACTCTTGTGTTGCAGGGAAATATTGAAAGCGATTGATTCATCTATAGAAGTTCGAGTGGACATTTATAAAAGGCGACTGTGATTCTACTAAAACTCTTGAGGTGGAATAATATAGGGTGTGTTTGATCATCTAAAACCCTTTTTGTGGAAATTTAGAAAGTGACTGTTTCTACTAATCCTCTTGTAGTAAACATTTAGAAAGCATTTGAGTCCTATAAATTTTTTAACTCTTGTGTAGATATAAAGTATAACTGATTCCTTCCATTTTGCATACACATAAGTTTGTATCCTTTTTTTAGATTGACGTTTATTATGCAAGGATAATAAAGTAAACATTATTTGACCTGAAGAAACTAAGCTAATTGTTGTTATCATTAAATGCTCCTCCTCAATGTGTGTGTGTGTGTGTGTGTGTGTGTGTGTGTGTGTGTGTGTGTGTGTGTGTGTGTGTAATTTACTCCACACGACACACTTTTTGAATACCAACCCTGGCAGAATAATGAAGAGATCCATGCATGAGCCAATTAAAATGCTTTCTGAGAATTGGAGGCAACTGATTCCTCCAAACTATAGGTCAGGAAACGCGGGCCATTTATACTGCATTCCTTCCTCTGTTTCATGACGATGTTTGGAGGAATAAATGGCTCCTATAAAGTTCAACATAATATCAGATCCATTAATAAGGACCCTGTGATCGTGTATGATATTTGGAGGCTTCTGATTCCTCCTATCTATGCCATGAAACACATATAATTGTAGATGCATGATGTTTCGTGGTAATATTTGAAGTACTCATTTATCTCCAATTTTTTTACTACATCCCATTAAGAGGGGTTGTTTTAAGACTAGGTAATGATGGACTATTGATTCCTCCAAACTTTACCACAAATCCGATCCCCTTAGAAGTGTAGTGAAGTGTTCTGTTTCTTGACAAACTTTGGGGGAATCAATAGACTTTCAAAACATACTTAAAAACAAAATGACGACCTTCTTACAAGCGAGTTGAACCCTCTTAAGTAAGGGACCCTGTGATCGTGTATGAAAATTGGAGGCTTCTGATTCCTCCTGACCATACCACGAAACAAGCTCCTTCAATATAAGTTGGTGTTTCGTGGCCATATTTGAAGGACGCATCTATCTCCAATTTTTCTGACTACATCACATTGCAAGGTCCCTTAAGTAGAATTTAAAGATGGGGTCCTGAGTTAAGATTACAGCCTGAGGTTTGTTATGTGAAGAGACCGTAACGAAAGCAACTGAGGCGACACTGGAATGCCATCAGGTTTGTCCGTGGCTGCTTCATGGGGGATGTATGTCGAGGGCTGGATAAACACACACACACACACACACACACACACACACACACACACACACACACACACATCTCTCTCTCTCTCTCATATACACACACATCTTTCTTTATCTCTCTCCCTCATACACACTCACATCTTTCTTTATCTCTCACACACACATCTCTCTCTCTTCCTCACATACATACACACACTCATCTCTCTCTTTCTCTCTCACACATACATACACACTCATCTCTCTTTCTCTTTCTCCCTCTCACACACACACACACACACACACACACATTACACACGGGCCACCCCTGGACTTAGCTTATCTCATTATCAAGAGGGGTTGTAAAACTGACAACCTGGTCCCCCTCCACACTCAACCCACCACCACCACCACCACACCATCGTATACACCATCAATGTTCTTGCATATGGTCCATAGTTTGAAATCACCTCTACGGAATATGTGAAAAATATTAATTGTTTATATATTTATTTATTTATTCTTTTATTCATCTATTTATTTATTTATTTATCTATTTATTAAAGTTTCATTTATTTATCTATCTCTTTATTAACATTTCATTTATTTATCTATTTATATACCGGTATGTATCTATTTATTTATTTATCTTTTTTTAACATTTAATTTATTTTTAAGTTACATATATTTTGAAAAAGTTCAGATGACTATAGTAAAAAAACAACAGTAAAATGAACTGTTACACTTTATTGATTACAGATATTATAAACAACAACAACAACAACAACAACAACAACAACTTACAGGATGATGCACCACTCACAATATACGTAGGTTACAACTCTATAGGAAAACCAAAACTTTATAGCATCGAAAAAAAAAAAAAAAATTAAATATATATATAACTTGTGGCAAAATATATAAAATTCTATAGGACAATTTTTCTTACCTACATATAAGTGATACTGAGTGAAGATTATCAGTCTAATATTAACAGAGAATTACCCCCTTTAAAACTTTTATTCGAATACATTACCGAGAGAACCACTTTGGAATATTTCAAATACCAAGGAGAGACTGTGTGTGAACTTATTTATATTATACCAATGTAATGGTGAAAATATAAATAATAATAATAATCAAAGAATGGCAAGGTTATGAACTGAACAAATTATATTACGCCGAGGGAACATATTTTATTTATTATTCGCGGAACATTTTAACGACCGACATTATACCACATCGATGGAACACAAATAAATAATAGTAATGATAATAATAATAATAATAATAATAATAATAATAATAATAATAATATTATTAATAAGAATACCAGAAATAATTATAACAATAATAATAATACCGGTGATAATGATGATAACAATAATAATAATAATAATAATAATAATAATAATAATAATAATAATAATAGCGATAATAATAATAATAATAATAATAATAATAATAATAATAATAATAATAATAATAATAACAATAACAACAAATAAATAAAACTCAAGGAATATTATCATTACCGACCGAAAGTTACCCAAATTAACGTAACTTTGTACAACACACACTGCCAACCGAAGCATCGTACACACTAAACCGAACCATCGTACACACTACACCAAAGCATCGTACACACTACACCAAAGGAGAACTTAGTCAATAATTATATAACTTGTCAGATGAGAATGATTGATGAAGCGTAATTATAGCTTCCGAAATATTATATTATTTATTCGGTCCAATATTAATTAACATTTATATTATATGCTTGGACCAATTTCAATCATGTTCTTCACTTATTTTTTATTTTTTATTAATTTACATTTTAATTTTTTGTATCTTTTTTTATTATTAATTTACATTTTATTTTTTTGTATCTTTTTTTTTTGTGTTCAGTTTTCATTTTTTTACTTGTTGTTGTTTATTTTGTTGTTTATTTTTCTTACATGCATATTTTAATTTAAAAAATATAATAGAGGGGAAATACATATATTTTATATATGTGTGTTTGTGTATGTATGTATGTATGTATGTAAGTAGGGGTGTGTGGAAATAGGGGACAGGCTTTCTACCCATCCCAAGCCTGTCCCCCTACTTCCGCACCCCCCAAAACCCCCAAGCCTGTCCCCTACTCCCACACCCTCTTAAACATAACATACCTATGGAATATACAGTAATACAAATCAATCTTATACAGACAGGATATACTTTTCATTAATAGTCAAAGATTATATAGTGTAATAATGATATAATATTACAACGACAGAAATTAATTACCCAGAGATTATAACAAAAAAAAAAAAATCCATCCATTATTATACTGATTATTTTCTTTTCTACCGACGGAATTATTTTACCGATAGTGTATTTTACCGACGGAATTATTTTACCGACAGTGTATTTTACCGACGGAGATTGAACCGATGAAATATAATATCCAAATAAAATATAATTATCAAATAAACAAACTTAATTATAGCCATGATAAATTATAATGAATATATTGTGTGTATTATCTTGTGTATAATGTATTAGTATTAAGGACCTTGTGTGATCGTGTATGATAATTAATTGGAGACTTCTGATTCCTCCTCACTATACCACGAAACAGACTCCTTCTATTATAGTTGTGTTTCTTAGCATTTTTTGAAGCACTCATTTAACTTCAATTTCCCGACTACATCACAGGGTCCCTTAAAACAAGTGTACTGTATGTATGTATACGTATATGTAACTGTATATAATGTCAAATTTATGTGTATATTTGTATGTATACGTATATGTAACTGTATATAATGTCAAATTTATGTATATATTTGTATGTATACGTATATGTAATTGTATATAATATCAAATTTATGTGTATATTTGTATGTATACGTATATGTAACTGTATATAATATCAAATTTATGTGTATATTTGTATGTATACGTATATGTAATTGTATATAATATCAAATTTATGTGTATATTTGTATGTATACGTATATGTAATTGTATATAATATCAAATTTATGTGTATATTTGTATGTATACGTATATGTAATTGTATATAATATCAAATTTATGTGTATATTTGTATGTATACGTATATGTAATTGTATATAATATCAAATTTATGTGTATATTTGTATGTATACGTATATGTAATTGTATATAATATCAAATGTATGTGTATATTTGAGGAGATGAAGTCTTATATTACATGGTAGTGGAATTTATCGTGTAAATAATTGTAATAGTGATTGATTTTGTTTTTTTATTGAGGCGACAGCATTAATTAACGAAGGTGTGTTTTACCTACACAATTTTACACTAATTCAAATAAATAATGAATGTATTGTTGTGTATTACGGTGTTTGTTCCATTTGCTAACTCCTATAAATAGTGAACTCTTCCAACCTTATTACTCATGTATAAATATTCTATACTACTACTACTAATAATAATAAAATAGTAAAAAAAAAAAAATAATACGATGGATCTAGGTCCCAAATTAAAAAAGGCCGATATAAAATACGATTAAAAAATCTTCTTGGCAAAACAAGTTGAAAAATGGGTAGATATTTCCGTAGACTTTTTCTGCGTTTGCGAGGGAGAAACTGAAGGGTGTGTGGGAATAGGGGACAGGCTTGGGGGTGCGGGAGGGGGGGTGGTGGTTAGGGGGATGCATGCGGGAATAGAGGGACAGGCTTTCTATACCCACCCCAAGCCTGCATGTCCCCCCCCTATTCCCGCACCACCCAAACTCCCCCCAAGCCTGTCCCCCTATTCCCGCACCCCCCATAATGAAGATGGAAGAAAATGATATAGGTGTGTGGAAGAGGGAATGACACACACACACACACACACACAGACACACACACACACACACACACACACACACACACACAGACAGACACACACACACACATACACACACACAGACACACACACAGACACACACACACACACACACAGACACACACACAAACACACACACACACACAAACACAGACAGACACACGCACACACACACACACACACACACACACACACACACACACACACACACAGACAAACATATACTTTCATTCAATGGTATAGATATTTTTGTCCATCCTCAAAAAAAAAAAAAAAAAAAAAAATACACACACACACACACACACACACTTCCTTTTGGGTTGGTATTTTAGTGGTTGTGGAATGACGGCTAGTAATACCATCCATCCCATCCATCCCCCATCACGGTCATCCCTCATCCATCTTCCCCTTCACTTCACACCATCAATCATCCCATCTCAAAAAATATCACCATTCCAGTATCACAAATTTTATCTATATATTTTATGTATATATTTTTTTTATCTATATCTCTCAAAATATCCATTCCAGTATCACAAATTTTATCTATATATTTTTTTTAAATCTATATCTCACAAAATATCCATTCCAGTATCACAAATTTTATGTATATATTTTATGTGTATATTTTTTTTAATCTATATTGAGAGAGGTGAGGAGGACTGAAGGGAAAAGGAATATTCACTCAATGTTTCTGCTTATAAATAAATAAATTTTAGATGAATAGTTGAGTCTGATCTGCATTTCATATCATTTTAACTCATCTTATATATTTTTATTTTATTATATTGTGAAATGTAAAAACAATGGCATTTATTAATGTTCCTACAACCGATATGTTAATAATATAGAAAGGATGATTAATCCGTTTTTTGCGACATATACGTATATACGAAATAATAATAGTAATAATAATAATATTAATAATAATCTTCATTTTTCCTCCTCCTCCTCATCTTCATATTTCCTCCTCCTCATCTTTTCTCCATCTCCTCACTCCTCCACCTCTTCCTCCTCCTCTTTCCTCCTCCTTTTCCTCCTCCTCTTCTTTCCACCACCACCACCACCACTTCCTCCTCATCTTTCCTCCACCACCACCACCACTTCCTCCTCATCTTTCCTCCACCACCACCTCCTCCTCCTCCGTCTCCTCTCGTCTTAACAGGGAGTGATGAAGGGAGGGGGAGGGTAGGGGTAGGGGGAGTGATGCTCAAAGGTGTGAATGGAGCGTAATTCCCGGCCTCTCATTGGCTGGATCTCACTCGAGGCGTGAAAAGTAGGCGGGGCTACGACAGAGGTGTGAAGAACCAATCACACAACTCCAATCTCACACCAAATCCTTGCAAATGGGGCTTCCATCTTGGTATATAAGTTATAATTATATAGGTTATAATTATTACGTCTATAGATCTTCATGTACTCCCTCTGATTTACGGTCATATGATAATTAGTATAAATGTGGAAAACAAGGATTATATTAACACAAACTGGATGCTTTTATAATTAGGCTGGAATGAAACAAAAAAATGTAGGAAAAAATATGGATTTGTTTGGTGGCATTGTTGAAGGAATTAAATTTAATGGATCACTTTCAACAAATTCGTCATCTATTACTGTATGTGCATTTCACCTAAATATAGAAAATGTATAAACAAATATATAGGCCTATATACTGTAAATAAAGGCATGAAAACTATCACATAATATTCATGTTCATGGAAATAAATATATGAATCCACAAAAAAAAAAAAATAATAATAATTAAAAAAAAATCCTTAATTTAAAAAGTACAGTATATTAATCCAGAAAAATAATATTCGATAGCTCCTTTATCTAAATGTGTATTACTTTGGAAGATAAAGTATTAAATTTAGAAGGAAATACATTAAAAAAACTGAGAAATAATATTGGATAGTGTGTTTTATGTCTAAGTGCGTGTTGCGATGGTAATAAGACCTGGAATCCATTAAAGATACATTGAATAAGTGCCTTATCTACCTGTACGTTATTAGGGAGGAGATTAGTACACGCATATACACACACACATGGAAACTCATTCAATAATATCAGGAAGTAACTACATCAGAGATAACTACCATGTGTGTATAGAGAGACATACACACACACATATACCAGAGATAACTACCATGTGTGTACAGAGAGACACACACACACATGCACACACACATACAGAGCAGATATAACTACCACGTGTGTACAGAGAGACATACACACATACACACACACACCAGCGATAACTACCACGTGTGTATAGAGAGAGACACACACACACACATAGTGAGACACAGAGACACACAAAGCTAGAGACAGACAGATATAGATGGAGATAGACACAGAGAAAAACACACACATACGGAGATACATATAAGCAGAGACACGCACACACAAAAAGAGACAACCAGACAGACAGAGACAAAGAAAGAGACATACAGTACATACCTACATTCAATCATTCAATATATTTCCCATGCAAGTACCCCAATACAAATGAATACCCAAGTACCCATCCAGGAGTGAAGAGGTATATATCATTGAGGATGTCGGAGAAATTAAACGTTTCCCTCAACCACCCCAAATTTACAACTTCCTCAATTTGTTACTCTCCAGACAAATTCTCCTCGTGTGTAAAGACTCGAGAATTTGAATATGAGCCGGAAACAGACGCTCCTTCCTTGCCCCGGGAGTAAGAGGAGAGAGAGAGAGAGACAGAGAGAGAGAGATAGGTGAGGGATCGATGGGAGAGAGATTGAATAAGTGTTGGTAGAGAAGAGAATTAAGAGAGAGAGAGAGAGAGAGAGATAGGTGGGGATCGATGGGAGAGAGAGATTGAATGAGTGTTGGTGGAGAACTGAAGAGAAAGAAGGAGAATGGAGAGAGGAGGGAGAGACAGATAATTAAGAGAGGAAGGAGTGGCAGATTAGATAGTGAGGCTGAAAGAAAAGAAGATATTATAACATGCAAAACTATAGTGCTACTGTGTGTGTGTGTATGTGTGTGTGTGTGTGTGTGTGTGTGTGTGTGTGTGTGTATGTGTATGTGGGCGTGGGGTAGATCAGTAAGGGTCGTCTATATATATGTATGTGTGTACCTGCATCACAAACCCACATTAATTCCCTTGAGGTCTTCCCCTGCCATACCCACAACCCATAACACTCCCTCTCTCTCTCCTAATGACCCCTTGTTAGTGGGTCTCCTGCTGTCCATCACCCTCACTCCTAAATCTGTCAACACATCAACAAATTAATAATAACAAAGATTCATTTACAAACCACACTAACTCATTACATTCTCCATCACCCTCGCTCTTAAATCTGTCAACACATTATCAAACTAATAATAACAAGGACTCATTTACAAAGCACACTAACTCATTACATTCTACATTAATTAATTGATAGTGTTATAGCATAAATAATCAATCAAAACTTGAGGGGGTTGTAGCAGTATAATTATTGTGTTGGTATTATATATGGAGTAAACTGATTCCTCCAAACTGTTTCAAGCCACTGTTTATATGAGAGGGGATGTTTGTTTTGTGGTTCATCTTGGAGGAATTATGTAGCAACCCTCCATACAGTTGACCACAAAAGTCTATTGTAGCACAGTGTATAATTTTCTTTCGTTTTTGGTAATTTTTGTTGAAAGGATACATTATAGATTTTTGTTTCCAGACTCTAATTAAAATGATATGATTTTATGATTGTTGTGAATTGTTATAGATAAACAGATAATTGCATGCCTACATACATACATACATACATACGTACATAAATTATAGTTCTTACATAGATAAATAGATAGATAGATAGATGGAAAAATAAGCAGATATAAATCGATAAATATACTGATAGATAGACGGAAAAGAAGATAGAGAAATAGATAGATAGACAGAGTATATATACATAAGATAGAGAGATAGATAAAGTAATAGATAGGAAGATAGAGATATAGATAGATAAATGGAGAGTAAGATAGAGAAATATATATATAGTTAAACAGAGAGGAAGATAGATAGATAGACAGAGGAGATAGATAGATAGAGAGGAAGATAGAGATAGATATAGATAGACAGAGATAAAGATAGATATATAGATAAAGTAATAGATAGATAGACAGAGATAAAGATAGATATATAGATAAAGTACTAGATAGAGAGATAGATAAAGTAATAGATAGGACATGTGTTGAAGTGTGTTGGTGAGGTGTGTGGTGTGCCAAGAAGGAAGTGTGAGTGGGTTAAGGGTCATAAAAAGGGGAGAAAAGGGAAGGGGATGTCGCTCTCTCTCTCTCTCTCTCTCTCTCTCTCTCTCTCTCTCTCTCTCTCTCTTGTGTAAGTGAAGGAAATGATGAAATGTGTGTGTATCTGTGAGAGAGAGAAAAAAAAATTAATAAATGGAAAAAATACAGAGATTATAAGT
>JAWZYT010004628.1:20000-75000 GCA_034508575.1 Petrolisthes manimaculis
TATATATATATCATAGGTTGTGGTGGACATTGAATTATTTATGATACTGTACAATCCCTCGTTTATTTTCTTATGGTATATAGGGTTATATTCTTGATTATATTAATGTGAAAGCGAACAAAACGGATCGTCTTGTCTCGAGTGAGTTTTTAAAAGTATATAATTTAATTTCTTCAATCTCTGTTTCAATTATCAAACCTTGAAATTATCAGGATACTTTTTTTTAAGCCATAGTAGATTTATGACTAAAAAAATCTATCTCCTTTGAATCTCTGCACGTGGCTTTTGGTTCCTCCTGACTATGCCACGAAACAAGCTACTTCTAAATAGGTGTGTGTGTTTCGTAGCAATATTTGAAGAACTCGTTTACCTCCAATTTTCTGACTACAACACAGGGTCCCTTAACACCATCCTCGTCTCAGTACCACAGAACCCACTTCCATCCTCGACTCAAAATTTTAGTACCCAACAACTCAGTGAGGGGGTAATGGCAGGGAGCTGTGAAGTGGTGTGAGGGGGCGTGCTAGCCTCTCCCTCCCCCTTCCCCCCCTCTCTCTCTCTCTTACTACTTAGCGTCCCCCTGCCACAATTGTCCTCTGATGTCCCTCTCCTCTTCCCCCTGACAAACCCTCCATTCTTCTCGGTTGGTTCTCCTTCTCCTGTACTGTTGTTGGCCCCCAATCCAATATTACAGGTTTCATTCAGTAAATATATACTGTACAGACTTGTTGGTCTTCTTTACCTCCTTATTATTTAAAGATTCACCTTAAAATAATGTAATGCATCGACGAGTTAAGTGTATGAAGTAGTAGTGTGTGTGTGTGTTGTGTGTGTGTTAAGGAAGATGCTTTACATGCTGAAGGAGACGGTATATATATATATGTGTGTGTGTGTGTATGTGTGGTTGTGCGTGCTGGAATATAAGTCAATATGTTAATTATATGTATACGCAGCGGGGTACAGAACTATATTTACATGTCTTAGCCAGACCGTACGTGTAAATAGGTCCATTCGTCTTGTGTGTTGGGGGGGACTACTCAGGAGGGGGCTGCTGTGCTGGCGGTGTGTGGTCAGGCAAGGCTGTGTGTGTGTGTGTGTGTGAGAGAGAGAGAGAGAGAGAGAGAGAGAGAAAGAGTGAGAGAGAGAGAGTTATGTATATGTATGCGTGTCTATGAAGGAAATTATGCATTGTGGGAAGGTGTTACAAAAGAATATTATGAGTCTGTTTGGTGAAGTGTGTGTTGTATAGAAGACTTGCCCAATATAGAGTACCTACAGTATATACAAATGAAGTAAAACTGTAAAAAATTTATAGTTGTTTTATATGTAACATCATAAGGGGTTATATGGAAGGTATAACTAACTGTAGGATGGATATATTATAGTGTATAGTTGTTATTTTATCTTCATTTTGTGGGGCAGTATGGAGAGTTATGGCTAATTGTACTGTAGAATGTGAAATTAATGTTATTTTGTAAATTAGGATGTGAGGATGTTATTTTGTACAATCAGATGTTATTTTGTACAGTAGGAAGTTATTTTGTACAATCAGATGTTAATTTGTACAGTCAGATGTTATTTTGTACAGTAGGATGTGAAAGGGGATGTTATTTTGTACAGTCAGTTCTTATTTTGTACAGTCAGATGTTATTTTGTACTGTAGAATGTGAAATGGATGTTATTTTGTACAGTGTTATGTGAATACTACATAACAACAGTCAGATGTTATTTTGTACAGTAGAATGTAAAGTAGATGTTATTTTGTGAGGAGACGACTACTGATCTCATCTGTGGTGTTGTTCCTACAATGCCCCGACCACTTTACACACACCCACCACTCGCCCTTATCTTTGGTATCACTGTCTCTCGCCTCATGCCTGCCTGCCTGCCTGCCTGCCCATGCCTGGTATCTCCTCCAGGGATTTACGTATACTCCACCACCACCTTTCCTACACTCCATCACCTCTCCTTCACTCCACCACCACTTCTCTTACACTCCATCACCTCTTCTTCACTTCACCCCCACCTCTCCTTCACTCCACCACCACCTTTCCTACACTCCATCACCTCTCCTTCATTCCACCACCACTTCTCTTACACTCCATCACTTCTCCTTTACTCCACTATCACCACCACCTCCATCATCTCTCCTTCACTTCTCCATTACCTTTCTTTCGCTCCCTTACTTCTCTTCACCTTCTTCGCCACTTTTAATCTATTTTCGTTCCTCCCTATATACCGTTCCCTCTCCTCATCTACCCCTCACCATCACCCCCTCATCTCACCCTTACCTCCCCCATATATATATCTCTCTCACTCGCTCTTCACCTCACCTTCTCACTTCTACTTGACCCTCTCGTCTCATCTCCCTCTTCACCTCACTCACCTGGCCCCTATACCTTTCACTTCCACTTGACCCCCTCATCTCATCCTCTCACTCCCTCTTCACCTCACTCCCTCACTCACCTGGCCTATATATACCTCTCACCACTCCCATCTTCTCATCCTCTCACTCCCTCTTCACCTCACTCACTCACTCACCTGGCCTATATATACCTCTCACCACTACCATCTTCTCATCCTCTCACTCCCTCTTCACCTCACTCACTCACTCACCTGGCCTATATATACCCATCTTCTCATCCTCTCACTCCCTCTTCACCTCACTCACTCACTCACCTGGCCCCACCATCCATAGCTTCTTATCGGATATCAGGGCAAGACAGATCAGAACCCAGATTCCCAGTCCACACAATGGTTTGGTGCTAATTGCTAATCCTCCCCAACAATACACACCAACACACACACACGTGGGGAGAAGAGTCGTGGCGGTGTTGTGTTTACTTATCTATGTTGGTTGGTTTGTTTTTGTGTGTGTGTGTTTACCTGTATTATCTGTTTGTTTGTGTGTTTATCTGTGTTTGTTTGTTTGTGTGTGTACCTGTATTATCTGTGTTTGTTTGTGTGTGTATCTGTATATCTATGTTAGTTAGTTTGTTTGTTTGTGTGTGTTTACCTGTATATCTGTGTTTGTTTATCCAATTATGTTAACCTGTATAGCTGTGTTTGTGGTTATTTGTTTATGTGTGTTTGTGTGTGTTTATCCACTCGTATTAATCTGTTTATATGTGTTGATTGCTTTCCTTTACATTTACCTGTGTTCATTTATATTCACATAGATTAAATTTTCTTAGGGGAGAGTATACTTTTGATAGATTGGAGTGCCTTGATTCCTCCAAAGTATGCCAGGAAACAGACCCAGAGGAAGAAAATTAATGGCATCCTGTTGCCTGGAATAGTTTGGAGGATTCAGTTGCTCCAGAATTACCAACACAAAACTTCCCCCATTAATTAAAGAGAGTAGAATATGTAGTGAAGATTATATAGTGAAGATTATGGAGATTCGTTTAGCAGTTCTTCACTAATAGGTATTCAAGGGTTTATAATATTTCCGCTGTTCGCTTCACTGTGTTCTCTTTGTCCCTCCATTATGGTCATCATTATACACGATAATCATTGTTTTCTTTTCCATATGTTTCCTCCTCGTAATGATTATCTTTCCCTTTCTCTCTCTTCCTCCAAACTATTCCTAGCAACAACAAACAGAACACCATTATTTTTACTCTTCTGGTGGGTTCTGTTTCTTGGCATACTTTGGAGGAATCAAGGAACAGAACACCATTATTTTTACTCTACTGGTTGGTTCTGTTTCTTGGCATATTTTGGAGGAATCAAGGAACAGAACACCATTATTTTTACTCTTCTGGTGGGTTCTGTTTCTTGGCATACTTTGGAGGAATCAAGGAACAGAACACCATTATTTTTACTCTGCTGGTTGGTTCTGTTTCTTGGCATACTTTGGGGGAATCAAGGCACTTCAATATAGCACAAGTGAATTACCTCCTTAAATTAACCATGCAGGGGGACCTTGTGTGGCTTCAAGAGGGTCTACAGTTTACTATGTATCGCTTTGGTGAGTCGTGGTGGTATTTGGTCCAGGTCCCTCTCCTCTTCCCCAGCTGCTGATACTTACCACTTCCCTTTACACTAACCCTTCTCTGTTACACTAATCCATTAATCCCTTCACCTTACACACTATCCCTTCTACCTTCCCTTTACACTAACCCTTCTTTATTACACTAATCCATTAATACGTTCACCTTATACACTATCCCTTCTACCATACACTATCCCCTTCTCTTTATGCTAACCCTTCTCTGTTACACCAATCCACTAATCCCTTCACCTTACACACTTTCCCATCTATCATACACTAACTCACTTTCCCACTATAAGGAAATTGACGAGTGTACAGTAGAGATTAATGAATAGGGTTTAAGTACCACATTACACTACATAGATCAGATTATTTTTTAATTATCAAACTTCATCACAAACGCTGACGCAAAACTGAATGGGACAATAACTGATTGAATGATTAACTGTGTGTGATTCGATGATGTAGGAGTGTGTGTGTGTGTGTGTGTTTGTGTGTGTGTGTGTACAGTAAAGGAGGAGGAAGAGAATGAAGGAGAGTGAAAAGCACGAACAACAGAACAGCCTGGGTGGTCAGAGTATACTTTGTACAGAAGGCGCCAGTGTGTCGCCGTGCCCCATGCAGCCTCTCCTCCCATACCTTCCTTCCTTCCTTCCCACACACACACACACACACACACACTGACTACAGCATGGCGAGGCACAACATAGCACTTCACAACACATCACTTCACAACATAGTACTTCACATATCTTTGCTCCAACACCATAACATTACAACATAATACAACACAACACAACAACACACAATTACAACATGGTACAACACAACACACCAACACACAATTACAACATGATACAACACAACACACCAACACACAATACAACTCTTCCACACCTTCCCACAACTAACAAGAATAAAAAAAAAGGATGAGTTTGGTCTGGGAGGATATCTATACATTGCTTGGGAAGACTACAATAAAAGTGAAGACGAGTGAATAATAATATGTGGATGGAGGAGGGATCATAGAAGTGTGTGACATTTATACTGGTCGTGTATTATGGTGATGGTAATGGTAATCTTAATGAGGTGGTGGTGGTGGTAATGGTAATCTTAAGTGGTGGTAATGGTGATGGTAGTAATGGTAATCTTAAGTAGTGGTGGTAGTAGTGGACACGGTAATCTTAAGTAGTAGTGGTAGTAGTAGTAGTGGTGGTACAGGTGTGAGTGTTGGTGTGGTAGTGGTAGTGGTAGTGGTGGTACAGGTGTGTGTGTGTGTATATGGATGGGAGACGTGGCGACATATAACCTAACCTAACAAGTGGGTGGCTCTTGTGACCTGATGGGATCCGGCGCCGACTCTGACGCCGTTTGTGCCCTCTCAGCCACCCTCACTCACTGTTGTCTCCTGCCCAGGCTTTGATGGTGCCGGGAAGAGGTGACAGTGCCACTCTGTATGTCTCTCTCTCTCTCTCTCTCTCTCTCTCTCTCTCTCTCTCTCTCTCTCTCTCTCTCTCTCTCTCTCTCCTCATTTTCCATATACTCTCTTCATCAACCTTACTATATAGCTCACACTTCTCCCATTCTCCTTTTCCACACTCGCATCACTCTCCTTATATTCACCCCTTCCTTACTCTGTACTTATCTACCTGCTTTCATACACCTTCCTACTTTTCCTTTCTCCTTACCTTTCTCTCCTTTCCTTTCTCCTTACCTTTCTCTCCTTTCCTTTCTCCTTACCTTTCTCTCCTTTCCTTTCCTGTAATTTTATCTTTTCTCATCTACCTTCCTCCCCTCTCACACTTTTTATTTTTCCCTTCTTTACTCTATGCTTGAACACTTTGATATAACTTATAGGCCAGTCAGCTACCATTTTGTCAGCAGTAGTCAGCACTTGTCAGGGTTTGATAGTGTTGGTGGTAGTGGTGGTAGTGGGAATGGTTGATGGTAGATGTGGTAGTAGTGTGTCATAAGGGAAGGGTGTGTGGATTGGTGGTGGTAGTAGTGGTATCAGTAGGAGAGGAAGAGGTTGGTAGTGGTAGTAGTGGTAATAGTGTCAGTGGTAGTGGTAGTAGTAGTGGTAATGGTAGTGGTGGTGTTATCAGTTGAAGCGTCTAGGTGTACTCCATTTGTGGTCAGTGTTATCTGTATCCTGTCATCTCACACACACACACACACACACACACACACACACACACACACACACACACACAAGTATAAATCCTAAACTGGGTAATCTCGTGTGGCCAAATAGAAAATATACTTTGTAATACAAGTTTCAAGAATCAGTATTATCCATATTGATAACTTAATTAATCATGTCACCTAGTCAGTCAATCAGTTAGTCAGTCAGTCAGTTAGTCAGTCAGTCAGTTAGTCAGTCAGTCAGTTAGTCAGTCAGTCAGTTAGTCAGTATGTCAGTCAGTCAGTCAGTCAGTTAGTCAGTATGTCGGTTAGTCAGTCAGTCCGTCAGTCAGTTAGTCAGTTAGTCAGTCAGTTAGTCAGTCAATCAGTCAGGCTTGTATTGTAACCAGATCTGAATTGTGTGTACATTGTAACTGACGTCAAAGCAGCGATATTTGTGTGTTTGTGTGTTTGTTCTTCTGACTCACATGAGATAATGGAGAGAGAGAGAGAGAGAGAGAGATAAAGGTAAGAATAAAGAGAGAGAGAGCGATAGAGTTACTACACAAACAAACACACACACATCATCCCTCTCTCTCTCCAATCAAGAAATCTAATCCACCCGTACGAGATGTAGCAGCGACAACAGCCAGAGAAAAGGTGAAAGATAAAAGTAAGGTACATACATACAGTTATAACTATTACCCTCAGGTTCTAATCAAAGTGTAAACAGTTTCAATCAGGTGCAAATACTTAGACCGCATAGAGAGATGCTGGGTAATAGAAGGGAGAGAGAGAGAGAGAGGGTGTTGTTGTTGTTGTGGTTGTTGTTGTTGTGGTTGTGTCTCCTGTAACTGTTTATATAGTGTAGTTATTATTTATTGTTTTCTTTTCCTGACCCAAATGTACTGACTCATTCCCCTTCGAGTAATATGTCCTTAGATTCATTTTTTTGGTGAGTATCCTAGTTAGTGTTAAACGTTGTATTCAAGTACATACATAGTTGTCAAAAATCTGTCACATAATATTTCCCTAAGTCACCATCCCTACTGTTTGTGTATTGAAAACCTTGCCAGCAACTGTACATTATATAAATGCATACTGTATATTACATAGATGCATACTGTATTTGTACACGAACATAACACAGTGTATAAGCTATTCCACCCTATCACGATATACAGTAAGTAGAGTTAGATATATGTATGTTATTGATTGATGAACACGAGAAACCCACGATATACTGTAAGTAGTAGAGTGAGTTATCTGTATGTTATTGAATGATGAACACGACAAACGACTCTTACCTCTACCAGTGTCTTATCAAAGGTAAACGCCAACCCTGATGACATGACACTGCTACCTGATATATATAAATCCCTGAGTTACCTGACGTATGGCTACACTTTGTTTAGGTTTGTACAGATAATAGTAATCATTTATTTTTCCCAAAGTGCTCGCTCAGTCGTGAACAAATAATACCTTCCATCATCTATATCTTTTAAGAGGTAATGAAAATAGCCTTTATTTTCGTACAATATTATACTGTGATGTTAAATGTAAAGAAAAACACACACAATTGCCTTCCATTTTCACTATTAACTCAAAAAAATAAATCACAAGTATCCATAATCAAGAAAGTTAACTCCACTTATAACTCTCCTTGCTTGGATGAAATTGTATCTTGTTCGTAACTGACTGTACATACAAGATAGATTTTATTATTGTTATGGAGGGAAAAGGAGAGGGACTTGGGGGAAAAGGAGAGGGACTTGGGGGGAAAAGGAGAGGGACTTGGGGGAAAAGGAGAGGGAAAAAGAGAGGGACTTGGGGGGAAAAAGGAGAGGGACTTGGGAGAGACGAGACTAAACCAAAACTCACTCACTCACGTCATGTCAGCAACGGCACACTATCAAAAGGTAAACAATTAACGAGAGATCTCCTGGTAGGACACAAACACACACATACATATACACACATACATATACATACATACATACAGTAGTTATAGCGTATCTGCTGGTGTTCCCCCCCCCCCCTGAGTCAATGTCGGGTAAGGCATGTCAATAGTTTGTTCGGGGTCTCGCCTCTGTGTCAACCCGTCTCACTGTCGCCTCTACATACACAAACTAAAGATATTATTATTAGTGTCACTTGGTGGTTGGTTGGTTTCCTTCTTAATTTGTCTTATTATTATTATTATTATTATTATTATTTTCATCTTCTTCTCTTCCCTCTGTTGCTTTCCTTATTCCTTTTCATTTCATTTTTCCCCTGACTCCATGCACATACCACCTTCCTTCCCCTGCTAACCCTCCCCTTCCCCTGCCAACAACAACAACAACAACATTACCACCACCAACACCACCACACACCTATACATCTGCCACCGTGTTGTCCCTGTCTACCCTGTCATTAGTACCATCCGTCCCTGTTACATATCAACCAGTAGTTTTACCCTGTCACCACCTTCTTGTTCCTCTCCCTCCCCTATACTTCCCTTTACTGATGTTACTCCTCACTCATCTCCACCACCACCATCACCACCACTTCTATCATCACCATCACTGTCCTATCACCACTACCATCACCACTACCACCACCACTACCACACAAACCTAACCTCTCATTATCACCCACTTCATTCCCACTTACCATCCATCCACTACCACTAACCATTCACTACCACCACCAGCACACACACACACACACACACACACACACACCACTGACCACCACTATACATCCCAGGGGTATCACGTTATTCCCAAGTTTCCTACAGTACAGGGAAGTATAGTAAATATTCATGTGTCTGGAGAGGCTACAATATTGTGAGATAAAGTTAAGTAAATTGCTCTATGTTGGATTGATATATTTTTGGATGTGTTGGGTTAAGTGCAGGTTAGGTGAGAGAAGTTTGGGATTGGTTTGGTTTGGTTTGGTTAGATGAGGGTACAGCATTATTATTATTATTATTATTTTTTTTTTCATTATTGTTAGTATTATTATTGTTATCATTACTGTTGTTGTTTTTGTTGTATTTGTTGTTGCTGCATCATTATCATCATCATCACCATTACCATAAGCATCCCTAAATTGTCAATGTCAAGTACAGTACTATAGAACTGACCCAACAGTAAAGTGAGGAAAGTGTCTATATTTGTCCCCACACCGTGAGAAAGTTGGCAGTGTGTTGGCGGCGGCGTCGGTGGTGCCCAGTAGCGACGACAACACGTGTGGTGCGTCACGGGTGTTTACTGTTTGACAATTATACAGGCAGTGCCAGACAAGACTTGGCGCCAGGCTGCTGTTATACGAGGACCAGCTCTCTCTCTCTCTCTCTCTCTCTCTCTCTCTCTCTCTCTCTCTCTCTCTCTCTCTCTCTCTCTCTCTCTCTCTCTCTCTCTCTCACCCAGAAGTACATTTCCTTCCCTGTCCCACGTCTGTCCCAATTCTGTCCCCCTCGTCTGACTACCTACACCACTCCTCTGTCTCTCTGTTTCATCCCTGGCACAATAAGAATCCCCTGCCTGTCCCTCTATCCACTCCCTGTCCAACCCCCCTCCCCTGTCCCAGTACCCCTTCCCCCCATCCCCTTGTCGACCCCCCTCCCCCCCCTCCCCCCCCAGTCCTCATGGGTGTAGTAGTGGTGTCTGTTTACTTCTGACTTTCCTGAGGCTCGTACTCTCTCTCTCTCTCTCTCTCTCTCTCTCTCTCTCTCTCTCTCTCTCTCTCTCTCTCACACACACACACACACACACACACGGAGAACAAAACAAACAAACATACATACAGAGAGAGAGAGAGACAGGGAGTTATGGTAGTTGTGGTATTTATGGTGTGTAAATGTTTGGGGTTACCTCAGTCAGTCTGTCAGCTTGTATGGTTTTCCTCGCCCCCACACACAACAATAGTAACTTGAAGTATTAAGTCTCTTCCTTACCATAACAATTTACATACACTCGAGTGACACTGAACAAGGAATAATTATACGAGATAACCAGAGGACACAAAGAGGCATTTATACGAGATACTTTTCAAACACACACACACACACACACTCACACACAAACTTATCAACACACACACACACACACACTCAAACACACATACACACACACACACACACACACACACACACAAACATATTAACGAGTTACTCTTCACGAACTAAATTCATAGATAGACAAATAAGTATAAAAAAATAAATATAGATAAATATATACTTATACTGTAGATGAAGAATAAACATCTTACCTTTGGACAAAATCTTTCACATTTTAGGAGAAAGAGAAACGTAAATTTAATATAATCTTGTGTCATTCCGAATGCAGAAGTATTTTTTTTTATATGGCGACTCGAGTAGATTTTAAAGACCCTGTGATCGTGTATGAGAATTGGAGGCTTCTGATTCCTCCTGACCATGCCACGAAACAAGCTCCTTCAATAGTTGGTGGTGTTTCGTGGCAATATTTGAAGGACTCATTTGTTTATCTCCAATTTTGTGACTATATATATCACAGGGTTCCTTAATTAACCTTAAAACATCAATCAGTACTTGTCCCCCCACAGGAAAAATCTTCAGGTGAAATATAATATACAGTAATCTTCAATCATTGTCAAAGTACACTAAACCTATTGATATTATTATGGTATATTGATATTGTATTAAATGTATTGATATTGTTACGGTATATTGCTTATTGTACTAAACATATTGATATTATTACTACGGTATATTGATATTGTTACGGTATATTGATATTGTTACAGTATATTGCTTATTGTACTAAACCTATTGATATTATTACTACAGTATATTGATATTGTTACGGTATATTGATATTGTTACGGTATATTGCTTATTAATTCAACACAGAAGACAGTTAATAGGAAGACAAGCACTGCACGCACGTCTTACAAGCGGTAATTAACTGTGTGTGATTGTGTGGACTTTTTAAAAACTGTGACTGCACCCTCATTGTTATATAGAGTCCCGCTGCAGCCTCACACACACACACACACACACACACACACACACACACACACACACACACACATTGGGCGGCCATTGTTGCACACGGCTTCCTCAGTCAATACTCGTTATGACTGCTTCACGGTCCTCATCTATTTCTACCCCCTCCATCCCTCCCTCTCTCTCTCCATGTCTCTCCCTCCCTCCATCCCTCCCTCTCTCTGTTTTACCATTTCCCTCCCTCCATGTCTCTCTCTTCCTCCCTCCTTTCCCTCCCTCTCTCCCTCTCTCCCTCCATGTCTCTCACCCTCCCTCCCTCCTTTCCCTCTTTTTTCCTATCTCCCTCTTTCCTTCCCTCCCTCCTCCCTTTCATATTATGTCCTTCTCTTCCGTGTCTATATAGCTCCCTGATTGATTACTTGCCTGCCCACACACACACACACACACACACAAGAAAAAAAGAAAAAAAAAAAGAAAAAAAGTCATCTATTGCAGAACTATTGAACATGACTGGACACTAATTCCAAAAACTATCGGTGCACTACTACTATTTCTACTATTACAAGGACAGAAGGACATTCACAGAGGGAAATACATGCGTGTCTGACCTTTTACATTTATCACCAAACAATAACTGAACGAAATCATTACAACTACAACTGTCTGCGATCTCCACAACTACACATGTCTGAATGCAACTATATTTTTATATTTATATATATTTTATTTTTGATTGGGGGAGACGTTATGTATGTATTACATTTAGATTTATACGTGACAATATTTTCAATTAACCTCTCGTGTCCCTCCCCTCTTTTTTTTTTTTTTTTTTTTTTTTATTAGGACAATATGTTCAATCAAGATTTCGTATTTCCCCAGGGCTAGAAATCAATCACACTCAGATCATTGCAGGGTGGTGTGATTGCTTGGTTGATTGGTTGATTGATTGATTGGTTGTTGATTATATATACGTGATTGTGTGCATGGGTCGGTGGTTGATTGTTTTGTGTGGTGTTTTGTTGGTGTTTGATTGTTTTGTAATGGTGTTCGATTGGTTTAGATTGTTGTGTTGTTGTGGTGATTGTGATGCAGTGTTTTTGTTGTTGTTGTTGTTGTTGTATGGGTTGAGAAGATTGTGTTACAGTGTTTGTTTGTTTGTAGGTGTTGGTGTCATTTTTGTGTTTGTTTCTTTGGTTGTGTGTGTGTGAGAGAGAGAGAGAGAGAGAAAGAGAGAGAAGAATTAGAGAGGAGGGACAACAAGGGAGGAGGACGTGGACCAGTCTCTCTCTCTCTCTCTCTCTCTCTCTCTCTCTCTCTCTCTCTCTCTCATGGTTGGTTGGCCAAGCATAAACTTTCCCCCTCTCCCCATGAACTCTTCCCCCCACCCTCTCCCCCTCCCCACTACCCCTGCCATACCCCACCCCAACCCCTACCCTTCCCTGTACCCCTGCTTGTCTTCTGTCTCCTCCTTTCTTTCTTATAGTTTCTCTTATATATACCCTGTCGTCATCTCATCTTCTCCTCTCACCATTCTTCTCCATTTTCTCTCTTCCCCATTCGCTATTTAAGATCTTTTCTAATCCCATCTACATTTCTCCCTCTCCTACACTTCCCTCTCTCCTCATTTCCATTTCTCTCTTCTTCTTTACTCGTTTCTTTTACCCTATCATCATCATCATCATCATCATCATCATCTCATTTTTTCCCCATTCTGTTTTTCTGTTCCAACCAATACTACTTCCATTTCTTTCCTACAACCATTTAAGGTGGTCAGTTTATTTTGGTACATTGGAGTTGATTCTTTGTACACCATGAATGAATAACCTCTCTTTGTACACCATTCATTACAGTACTTCCAGAAAAATGAATAACCTCTCTTTGTACACCATTCATTGTAGTACTTCCAGAATAATGAATAACCTCTCTTTGTACACCATTCATTGTAATACTTCCAGAAAAATGAATGACCTCTCTTTTTACACCATTCATTGTAATACTTCCAGAATAATGAATAACCTCTCTTTTTACACCATGAATAACCTCTCTCTTTACACCATTCATTGTAATATTTCCATAATAATGAATGCCCTCTCTTTCCATAATATAGCCTGTATAGGAATACCTGTGGTCAACTGTACAATTAAATATAGCGGTATTCGGTGTAGTCTCTCTATCTCTTGGTGTTTTCTCTCTATCTCTCTCTCTCTTGGTGTGGTATCTCTATCTCTCTATCTCTTGGTGTGGTCTCTCTATCTCTTGGTGTTTTCTCTCTATCTCTCTATCTCTCGGTGTTTTCTCTCTATCTCTCTATCTCTTGGTGTTTTCTCTCTATCTCTCTCTCTCGGTGTGGTCTCTCTATCTCTCGGTGTGATCTCTATCTCTCTATCTCTTGGTGTGGTCTCTCTATCTCTCTATCTCTCGGTGTGGTCTCTCTATCTCTTGGTGTTTTCTCTCTATCTCTCTATCTCTCGGTGTTTTCTCTCTATCTCTCTATCTCGGTGTGGTCTCTCTATCTCTCGGTGTGATCTCTATCTCTCGTATCTCCAGCGGCACCTCAAACAAAACAACGGTATTGATCTGATTATTCGGCTTGTTATCTACTCTTTGCCCCCCCCCCCCTTACCCCCTCTTTTCCCCTTCTTCACTCCCTCCTTGCTATCACCCCTCCCCCCTCTTTCATTCTCCTCCCTCCCTCCCTCCCTCCTTGCTATCACTCCTCCCCCCTCTTTCATTCTCCTCCCTCCCTCCCTCCCTCCCTTGCTATCACCCCTCCCCCCTCTTTCATGCTCCTCCCTCCTTCCCTCCCCTGTTTCCCCTCCCTCCTCTACCATCAGAGAGAGAGAGAGAGAGAGAGAGAGAGAGAGAGAGAGAGAGAGAGAGCAACACGTATATTTCCTTCCACCATAACAGACTTAGGAAGAGTGCCATGGCTATACCCCCCTTCCCCCCCCCCCTTGGCACTGAGGCGGCATTGGTGTGTGTACAGTGCCTATGTCATCATTATCATCCTCGTGGTAGCGGCGGCACTTCACTTCACACACACACACACACACACACATGTGCACACAATCATACACACACACACAATATCATGCGCACATAATCATACACACACACACACACACACACACACACACACACACACAGACCACACACACACACACACACACACCGGCTTCATCACGAGTGTTTATTTCGTGTGTACGGGGTCAAGTGGTATGACTCATAAAAGGGCCCGAAGGAACACCCCAACGCAGGTGTCATGGAGGAGGAGGAGGAGGAGGAGGAGGAGGAGGAGGGGGGGAAGGAAAAGGAGGAAGAAGAGGAAGGAGATGGAAGAAGAGGTAGTATTTTTTTTTTTTTTTTTTTTTTTTTTTTTTTTACGTGGCATAACGTTAATTGCCAAAAAAAATAACAGTCCTTCTTTACTTTCAATGTGGGGAAAATATAACTGTTTCCGTCCTTTACATTATTATTTTTGTTTATTAGGGTTAGATGCATGGAAGGTGATCTATGACAAATTATTTTTACACTAAATGTTGACAAAGTGAAGGACTTATTTTCAACATGTTTAAACACTGAGGTAATAGTGGTGGTGGTGGTAGTAGTAGTAGTAGTAGTAGTAGTATAAGTAACAAGGAAAACAGTATAGTAGTAGTAGTAGTAGTAACAGGGAAAGCAGTAGTAGTAGTAGTAGTATACTAGTAGTAGTAGTATTAGTAGTAATAGTAGTACTAGTAGTACTAGTAGTAGTAGCAGTAGAGGAGAGGGGAGGGGATGGGGTCGAGGGGCTACAACACAACACAAGATAACACAGCAGTATTACAAAGATAAGCTGATGGTCTGAGGGAGAAAAGGATTGTGGTGAAGTACAGGTGTGGAGGACCAGGTGACGACCAGGACAGGTGTGTCCCATCACCCACCCTACACCCCAGATCTCCCAGCATCTTCCCCTACACTCATACTGGCAAGAAACTGTCGGTTCACATCTGGTGGAGTATAATATTATATACACACATTGACAAAAAAAAAACTGAGTGATAAACGCGTCAGTGGAGTAGACTGTATACCTCAGCCTAAAAAAAATCCCACCAGCCACTCCTATTTGATAAACACGACCCTCACTGAGTCCCCTGTCAACAACTTATATATACTATTCCCAGGCCTCGTCATGCAAGCAGAGGCCACCACAAGCATGAACTGAACTGGAGCAGGAAGTAACCACCAGATTAAGCAGTATGGAAAAATATATACATTCACCGATGCACGGCTCTTCTCCCATTCAACCCTCTGTAGAAAAATAAAGTCTATAGCATCCCCCTCCCTCATGTATGACCACTACCATTACTACAACTACTACAACTACTACCCCCTTTTCACCATCACCACTACTACCACTCTACCCCCACACCTATTCTCCCTTCCCCCACCCCTCCGACACCACTACATGCACTTACCTACCATCACTCCCCAACCAACTACTACTACTACTACTACTACTACTACTACTACTACTACTACTACTACTACCACTACCACCATGCACCCTCGTCGTCATCCATCAACTCTCTCGTCCCCCTCGTCCCCCACCACCACGTACAGTAGACTCTTGGTTCTAGGAAGGTGTGTAAAAATGTGGGCCCCATCTTTTCTCAGGGTGAAGAGAGAGTCGTGGCTAGGAATTCATTAAGTGTGTTGACGGTGTAACTGTGTTGGTGGTGAGGCGAGGGAAGGAAGGAGGGGGTCAACTGATTCACTCACACCAGTGCTTGACCGTGCTTGATAACCTTTATATGTACACACACACATACACATATATATACTCACACACACACACACACACTACATACACACACACACACGCATGCACACACACACACATACATGCAAAGTACATGTTCTTGTGTGTGTGTGTGTGTGTGTGTTCGCTTAAGATGATTTGAACTTTGAAACAACTGCATATATGAGTCATTACTGTAAATTAATATTTGAACCGGATATGCTGTATATATATTTTTATTTTTTATTATTTTATCAATTTACTTATACATTTAATTTTTTGCAATAATGTTGAGGAAAGGAGTAGAAATTGTAGTGGTGGTGGAGGTGGAGAAACGATTAGTAATAGTAGGTGGAGGCTGGTGGAGAGAGCATCACATACACACACACACACACACACACACACACATACATATCACCAGTTTCCCACGCCACGAGCCTTGTAAACAAACACTCGAGTACCGTGATTACCTCAGTATGTCTGTATGTATGTATGTATGTTATTACCTTCAATGTGCCGACCCACTAACTTGACCACCAACACCACCAACAACACCACAATCTCTAGCTAACGTGAGGACAGACACACTACATACATACATACATACAGGTATTGTATTGTATTGGTTGGGGTTATCGTGGTGGTTCTCATCATGACGGTATAGATTGGTGGAGCTTCTGTCACGGTACTTGATATTTACACACACTCTCTCACGCCTATACTAAGATAATGATAATTATATAATGGTCGGGTTTATATTTATAATACTTTGATAATTGTGATTCAGATCTCTCTCCTCTTTCTCTCACTCTATCTCTATCTCTATCTCTCTTTTAATATAAATATCTTACGTTTTTTTTTGCAAAATCGGTGAATTTGTAAAGTTCCCGGTCAATTTACAAATAAACCAAAATCGTGGCATGTTTACAAAATCACCTTAATTGTCTGGTTATTTTGCAAAAAAACGCAAAAAGGATATTTTGCAAAAATGTGTGTGTGTGTGTGTGCATGTATATATGAGACCATTAAATCATAACTTGCACACACACATACACACACACATGACGCCATCATCAAGTGAGTGAAGAGAGAGAGATAGTGAGAGAGAAGACCAGGTTATCAGCGTGAGAACTGACTGCTGTAACAAGTGGTGACAGGGACATATCATTCTATCACTACTTTTATCCTTATCGTCTATCTCTGTCAAGTGTATAGATGCTACTATTACTACTATAACTACTACTACTACTACTACTACTAATACTAATACTAATATTATTACTACTATTACTAATACTAATACTAATACTAATACTACTACTATTACTACTACTACTACTACCACTACTACTACTACTACTACTACTACTACTACTACTACTACTACTACTACTAGAGAGATAGATAGAGAGAGAGAGAGAGTTAAAGTTAGTTTTTCCCAAGTATAAAAGGACCTGGCTAGAGTCGGCACCTTTGGCAGTGAGGCGGTGTGTGTGTGTCTTGAAGGAGATACTGTATACTTTTGATACATACATACATTGGTGTCCTTTTGATTCCTCCAAAATATATCAGGAAACAGAACTATAGAGTAGATTAAGGAAAGTAATAGTGACTTGTTTACATGGGTGTTCTCTGATTCCTCCAAAAATATATCAGGAAACAGAACTACATTAATCAAAGTATAAATGTTGTTTGTAAGAGTTCATTGGAAAAATCATGAGTTGCTCCAGATTTTAATACACACATACATTCACACACACACACACAGACACAAAGAAAAAACATCCACACACAGAAAAAACATCCACACACACACACACATTCACATATTCACACACAGACACAAAGAAAAAACATCCACACACAGAAAAAACATCCACACACATTCATATATTCACACACACACACACAGAAAAACAACCACACACACACACAAGATGGAAGGGGAGGGACTTAAGCTGCTGGCCATACACTTAATTAATGAACTCCTTATCAGCAGGTGTAAGCAGGTGTATTATTGGCAGTGGTCATTCATACTCGTGTTCCATTTTATTGTTTATTATTATTAGGCCTATAAAAAAAAGTCAGATTCCCATAGATTTTATACTGTAGGGTTCTCAGTCTCTCTTATCACTTTAGTTTCGACACTAATATACATCACTTCATTAATATAAATAATGGTTTGTATTTATATGTTTTTCTGTATGTGTATGTGTGTGTGTGTGTGTGTGTGTATCTCTGTTAATATTTGTGTATGTTTTGTGTGCGTGTGTGTGTTAATATTTGAATACGTACGTTTCTTATCGTTGTGTGTGCATGCGTGGATGTTTTTCTCTATATGTGTGTATGTGTGTGTGTACAAGGTGAGCAATGTGTCGGCTCTGGTTGGTACTGCGGGTTTGCATATCACATAATATTATCAACAAAAACAACAACAACAACATCCACTGCGGTTTGCCACAAATTATCCATCACTTATTTATATCATTATTATTATTATTATTATTATTATTATTATTATTATTATTATTATTATTATTATTATTATTACCTTCCCTAGCTCATCCCACTCCCAGATCGATTTTTTCAGCTGTCTTTCCTTACCTTCGTTTATTTTGCTGTCCCACCTCTCTGTCCCCTTTCTTTCTACCGGGTCTTACAAGCCTATAAATATAACGAGGTGTGGGCATTGAGGGAGTATAATATAGCGTGTCCTTCCCTTCATCATCCCCCTCTCACAGATCGCCTCGTTTGACACCAGACCGCTATCTGTGTGTGAGTCATACTAAGTGATAAGACCATGCAGCATCTAGTCCATCCATATACCTGCTTCCTTACTTGTCATCCATCCATCCATTCATCTATCCAGTCCATGCATCTCTCTACACCACATGTACTCTTATTACAATACTCTTATCTCCCTCAACCCTATCTTCATGTTTGTGTGTGTGTGTGTGTGTGTGAGAGAGAGAGAGAGAGAGAGAGAGAGAGAGAGGGAGGTTAGAGAGGAATGAGGGTAATAAGGGATGAACCTGGTGTAAAATTCAGTACCCACTTAACCCCTCAGCCTCCACCACCACTAGTCTTCACCTGCCGGAAATTAAAACCTAATCCCAAACACACGGTAACACACACACACACAAACACACGGTAACACACACACACACACAATAGAAAGAGAGTTATATGTTGGAGATAATTGTGGTGAATATATAATAACTAATAGGTAGAGTGCCAACAACTATATAATGATGTGTATTAGGTTATAGAATATTAAAGTTGAATAATTGTCTGAACGTCCACACAACGATTCATCTTTAATTTCCCTCAACCATCAACCAGACCCTCAGGAAATAAGGCCTCCCGCTACCCCGTCAGTAAACAGTCCTTTGTATCCCTGTGTATGTGGTGTTGTGGGGATGTCCCTTCCTTGACTCATTTCAGAGGGCCCCCTGTGACTCATTTCAGAAGGCCCACTGTTTTGTGTCCCTGTGTGGTGATGCCCCCCTCCTCCCTTCCCTTCCTTCCCCCTGTGGTTCATCTGAGAGGCCCCCTTCCTTCCCCCTGTGGTTCATCTGAGAGGGCCCCCTGGTTTCCGCCTCACCAGGACCACCCGCCACTCCTCGCTGACGAAAATGCACACCAACAAGGCGCTTCCCCGGCTTTCATGTCCACCCACTCAGAAGGCTTTTAATATGGGCAGCCTCGGGGGGTATGCGGACCCAGGTACCACACTCCATAAGGCTCAGAGTCGTGGGTTATGAGAGGGGACTTGCGGACTTAAGAGAAGGTGTGGTAAAGGGGACTGTTGATGCGGTAAACGGGTGCTGTTGTCTGTGGTGATGAGCAGAGGGCTGATACCCACACCGTTAAGCTGACCCAACACCCCTCCCTACATCCCTATACCTCCCTACATCCCTATACCTTCCTACTTCCCTACATCCCTACATCCCTATACCTCCCTACCTTCCTATACCTTCCTACTTCCCTACCTCCCTACATCCCTACCTTCCTACATCCCTATACTTCCCTACATCCCTACCTCCCTACCTTTCTCTTTCATCTCTCCATTCCTCCCTGCTCTCCTCCCTTTCTCCCTCCCTTCCTTCTTCTCTCCAATCCTGTCCTTCCTCCTTTTCCCTCTACTTTCATGTCATCCCTTCTGTCTATTCTCCGTTCCTGTTATCCCCTACCACTCCCCCCCCCACCCCTCATTCCCTCCTTTCCTTCCTGTCAACTCTCCCTTTCCCTCTCCTCTGATGTCATCCTTCTCCCTCTTTCCCTCACTTCCTTCCTCTCTCCTCTCTTGTCATTTATTTTCCTCCCTCCCTGATCCCCTTTCCTTCCTTCCTCTCTACCTCACTTTCACAATTTGTCAACAACAACAACAACAACAATAATAATAATAATAGTAATAATAATAATAGTAATAATAATTATAGTAATAATAATAATAGTAATAATAATAATAGTAATAATAATAATAGTAATAATGATAATAATAATAATAATAATAATAACAATAATAATAACAATAATAATAATAACAATAATAATAATAACAATAATAATAATAACAATAATAATAATAATAATAATAATAATAATAATAATGTGTGCGCTTGTGTGTGTCCGGGTGAATATGATAGTGGAGATATTTACGAGGTATAGAACAATGAGTCATGTGCATATTTACTGTCTGTCTGATGAGATAGAGACAGACAGACAGACAGACAGACAGAGAGACAGTAGAGAGGTCGACCCTAATACCCCTCCATCAGACAGGATCTTGAAGACAGGACTGAGATGCGGCCAAGAATCCCACACCGTCGGGGGTCTGTGTGTGTGTCAGTCCCCCATTAGGCTCCCTTTGTCCTCCTGTAAGCGATCCCTATAAGATGGTTGAAGGCAGAGCAGAGAAAATGAGACAGTGACGAAGGGAAGGAGGGAGTGAGGAGAGATGGAGGGAAGGAGGGAAGGGAGTGAGGAGGGAAGGAGGGAAGGGAGTGAGGAGAGATGTAGGGAAGGGAGTGAGGAGAGATGGAGGGAAGAGGGAAGGGAGTGAGGAGAGATGGAGGGAAAGAGGGGAGTGAGGAGAGATGTAGGGAAGGAGGGAAGGGAGTGAGGAGAGATGGAGGGAAGGAGGGAAGGGAGTGAGGAGAGATGGAGGGAAGGAGGGAAGGGAGTGAGGAGAGATGACTGATTTGAATGTAGGGAGATAGGAGATGTGAGAAATGTAATGAAAGTAGGTACCATGTGTGTGTGTGTGTGTGTGTATGTGTGAGAGAGAGAGAGAGAGAGAGATAGAGAGATGAGGGTAAGGGTGGATAGTGTAGAAAGAAATAAGTGAGAACAGATAAAGGAGAGACAAGTGAGGGAGAATAATGAGGAGGTTGGGGTGAAAGAGTCATAAAGATAAAAATAAACACACCATTTTTTTATTTTTTAGCTGGAGATTGACACGATCAATGAAGGGAGAGAGAAGGGAAGCACGAAACTTTAAAAACAACAATAATAATAGAAGCTGTGTGAATCTCCACTCCCTCTTACAAATTGGTGCATGGCTAAAATGAATAAAAAACTGAAACAACAATAATAATTCAAACTGTGTGAATCTCCACTAACTAACTAACAAACAAACAACCCTCCCTCTTACAAATTACTGCATGGCCAAAACGACTAAAAAAAAAAAAAATGATATAATAATAATTGTCCAAGATTGCGATGAAAACTGGAGAGTAACTGATGACATTCTAAGCTCACTGAGAACATGCATGCACACCTTCACTTTCCCCCTTCCACTCCTTGACTTTCCCCCTTCCACTCCCCGCTGTTACAAACTCTCTGTCATCACAACATTCACTGGTTTACTAACGATTCTTTTCATCGTCCCCTGAGTCGACCCATGCACTTTTTCAATTATTTTTTTTTCACCTGTCTCCTTCCGCTTTTCTATTTTTTTTTTTTTTTATTATTATTATTATTTTTTTTTTTTTGCTTGCTGTTCCCCCTTCTTTCATTCTATTTTCTTTTCTCTCTAACTCCATCTAAGGGTGAGTCAGACGAGGAGGGAGGGAGTATATAAGAGAAAGAAGGAAATGTAGCGTCAGACAAGTAAAGGAAGGGAGAGATGGAGGGAGGTAGGAAGAGAAGGAAGGAAATATAGGGTCAGACAAGTAAGGGAAGGAAGGGAGGAAGAGAAGAGAAGGAAATATAAGGTCAGACAAGTAAGGGAAAGGAGGGAGGAAGAGGAGGAAGGAAATGTAGAGTCAGACAAGTTAGGGAAGGAAGGGAGGAAGAGAAGGAAGGAAATGTACGGACCAGACAAGTTAGGGAGGGAGGAAGAGAAGGAAGGAAATGTAGGGACCAGACAAGTTAGGGAAGGAAGAGATGGAGGGAGGGAGGGAAAGAAAGGGTCAGGTCAGGTCATGGAGGCGTGGCAGGTCCGAACATTAGCACAGTATCCATTGTTTCAGTGTGAGTCCGGTGGTGGAGGTAATTGTTGCTTTAATCACCAGTAACAAGTGTGTGTTTAAGGAGGAAGTTTTGTGTTGAATCCTCCAAACTATTCCAAGCAACAGAACACATTTATTTTTGCTCTTCTGGTCCTGTTTCCTAGCATACTTTGGAGGAATCAAGGCACTCCAATGTACCAAAAATGAACTATCACCTTAAGGACACACACACTACACTTTGTATAGCTATATTGAACTTCATTGATTCATCCAAAGTGTGTCAGGAAACAGAACCAGAAGAGCATAGATAATGGTGTTCTGTTGCTTGGAATAGTTTGGAGGATTTAGTTGCTCCAGATTTACCAACACTATACATATTATTATTATTAAAACAGAAAGTATAGAGGACAAAATACCATATAAAATAGATGTTCATACAACACAAATACCAAACAACATACATGAAGAAAATAAATGAACCTTACAAACATACCAAGTAAAAAAAAAAAAAAAAAAAAAAAAAAAAATACATTACCCTACACACATACATCCCTATCAATAAATATATAAATAAATTTAGTGTGATGATGAAAATAAATGAACCTCACAAACATACAGTACCTCAAGTAATTACAAAAAAAAATACATTACATTACACAAATACAACCCGATAAATAACCACACAAATAAATAAAATAAACAAATCTAAGGAAAAACCCACACACACGGGGCCAACCTAAAAAAAAACATTAAGGGGGTGCGGGAATAGGGGGACAGGCTTGGGGGGGTTTAGGGTTTTTTTATTTGGGGGGGGGAGTAGGAGGACAGACTTGGGGGGGGTTAGGGGTGTGTGGGAATAGGGGACAGACTTTCTACCCCCTCCCCAAGCCTGTCTATCTATTCCCGCACCCCCTAAATACCCCCCCCTCCCCCCCAACGAAGCCTGTCCCCTACTCCCGCACCCCATTAACCTTCTCACACCGTCATAAAACTCACGGCTCAACCATTGTCTTCTAAAGGATCTCGTCTCCCTCACTTGCTAAACATCTGAATGTCAAAGATGGCCCAGTATGTCTCACAGTGTCTATAAATAAATACCCATCTATGGCGCCCCCTGCTGAGGTCACGTGGTGGGTAGGGAAGGGGGTAGGTGAAGGGGAAGGGGGTAAAGAGGAGGAGGAGAGAAGGGGAAGGGGGTAAAGAGGAGGAGGAGAGAAGGGGAAGGGGGTAAAGAGGAGGAGGAGAGAAGGGGAAGGGAGTAAAGAGGAGGGTAGGAGAACTGGAGAAGGGGAAGGGGGTAAAGAGGAGGGTATAGGTGAAGGGGAAGGGGGTAAAGAGGAGGAGGAGAGAAGGGGAAGGGGGTAAAGAGGAGGGTATAGTTGAATGAGAGAAGGGGATGGAGTAAAGAGGAGGTGAAGGGTAGAAGGGATAAGGAATAGGATGGAGAGAAGAAGGGTTAGGATTGGTATGAGAGTGAGAGAAGTGTAGTGGAAGTGGGAATAATGGAGGGGTAAAATTGATGAGGATAAGGATAAGGTGAAAATGGAGAGAGACCTGGTTAGAATATTAAAAATTTGAAAAGTGTAATAATAATAATAATAATAATAATAACAATAGCAATAATAACAAAAATAATAATAATAATAAAAATAATAATAATAATAATAATAAAAATAATTCTAATAATAATAATAAAAATAATACTAATAATAATAATAAAAATAATACTACTACTAATAATAAAAATAATAATACTAATAATAAATAATAATAATGATTAAAATAATAATAAAAATAACAATAATAATAATAATAAATATAATAATAATAATAATGATTAAGATAATAATAATAATAATGATTAAAATAATGATAATAATAATAATAGTAATAACATTCATTACTTTTTCCTTCAGGTTTGTGACAGACTGCTGGTGACCGACGAATCAAGGTATGTATGTATGTATGTATTTCCTAACACACACACACACACGTATTCTAAAACATTCGTAATGGTGCTATGGAAAAAATTGTAAACCCATGAATATTTATTTATTTATTTATATATTGATTTTGGTCGATGTTTTTTTTTTTTTTTTGGGTACAGTATTCCTGTTTTATTCTTATTTTTATTTTGTATTTATTGGTTGTTGTTCTTGTATTTTTTTTTTTTTTTTGCTTGTTTTTGTATTATTATTATTATTTATTTATTTTTTATTTTTTACCCTGAAAGTACAGTTTATTTCGCTTTAATTAATTCTACATTCTTAATATAAAAGTGTGGGTGAAAATAATAATCTGGAGTAGCTGAAAGAGTGGGTGTGAGGGAGGAAGGAAAGAATGAGAGGGAGGGAGAGAGGGAGGGAAGACTGGGTGTGAGTGAGGAAGGAAGGAAAGGGAAGAGAGGGAGGGAGAGAGGGAGGGAAGACTGGGTGTGAGGAAGAAAGGAAAGGGAAGAGAGGGAGGGGTAAGAGGAGGTGCTCTCTCCACACTAAAGACAATGGGTCAGACTCATTCCTTTTGAAAGACGACGGGAAAATTAGGTCTCCAGGGAGTGACTGAAAAGAGGAGGAGGAGAGGAGGGGGAGAAGAGGAAGAGGAGGAGGAGAGGAGGGGGAGAAGAGGAAGAGGAGGAGGAGAGGAGGAGGAGAGGAGGGGGAGAAGGAGAGGAGGAGGAGAAGAGGAAGAGGAGGAGGAGAGGAGGGGGAGAAGAGGAGGAGGAGGAGGAGGAGATGTGAGTGATGGGTGGAAGAGAGGAAAGGTGGAGGAGTTATCTATGTCAAAGGGATAGAGAGTGAGGATGGGTGATAAGGGCTATATAGTTTGCTGGTTGGGTGGACGTGTTTACAGACGTGGCCCTGAAGATGTAAACAAAGCTCAGGGACACTTCAGATTAGGGACACAACTCAGGACAAGACATATAATATAGTATACAGGAATGAGGTGAAGGTGAGGGTGAAGGTGAGGGTGAAGATCAGGGTGGATAATGATGAGATAACACGAAGAAGGGGACAGTGATATAGACAGTGAGTATGTAAGGTTAAAGGTATGTTAGACAGGGTTAGGGATGAGTTAGACAGGGTTGAGTGTAAGTTAGACAGGGTTGAGTGTAAGTTAGACAGGGTTGAGTGTAAGTTAGACAGGGTTGAGTGTAATCGACAGACTTGTAAGGATAATTATTAAGTGGAGATTTTATTGTTGGTGATTTTGAAGGCCTCTGTTTCCTCCTATATATCTATGCCGGAAAGTAGACACACTCAGTGGTATGGTATTAATAGGGGATCTGTTTCGTGGCATAGTTTGGAGGAATCAGAGTACTTTTAATTTACCAACAAAATAATCTTCCCTTAAGTAAGTACCGTAGGTCTGTGTATATATTCCTATGTCCTTTGTAAGTGTATAAATAATTAAGTAGAACTGTTTCTATTTATATGTCCTTTGTAAGTGTGTAAATCAATCAGGCCAATATGAGAGAGACAAAGACAGAGAAACAGGAAAGAACAGGACATGAGACATCAACGAGGGGTAGGTAGGTGGGTATAGGTGGGTGATAGTACTGGCGCCAACTGCTGAGGTGAGAACTCCGCCCCGTCTGAGCCTTCGTCTGGAGTGTACACCTCACCCCCTTCCTTACCCTTACCCTGGGCTTGGTGTGGGAGGAGCACCAGACACACAATCACCAGCCGCCGCCAGTCACCACCACACCTCACTCATTCACATCTAGAGAGGATTAGTAGACTTGGGTGAATGGGTGCAGCTTCTCCTACTCCAAGATGCCATTGTCTGGGTTAAACTCACGGTCAGCTACTGTTCCATTGATCCTTGGTGTGTGTTGTGGGTTCAATCCTTCACTTCACAATGGACTGTCAAGCTGTGTGTCAATGGGTGTAGGTTATACTCTTTGTCTCTATATATGCTTTTGACTCAACTATAGGAAGGTTAACTTAATACTCTCTTTTAAACCACTACTAGAGTAAATAATATAAATTATACATACATACATACATACATACTACTTAATACTCTCTTTTGAGCCACGAGAGTAAATAATATATACATACATACATACATGCATACTACTTAATACTCTCTTTTGAGCCACGAGAGTAAATAATATATACATACATACCTACATACATACTTGTACTGAATACAATAGGACTGACCATATCACGACACCAACACAACACACAAATATACAAAACATTATTATTTCCTAAACACACTATGATGATGGATCAGTTTATTTGGAACTTAGATTACCAAATTACAAGAATAATATTGGCCTCACAAACCAAACTTTATTCATTCATCTTGGTTTTTTTATCTGGCTAACTCAAATTGATTTTTCTGTTAGAGTTATGGTGACTCGTTATAATTACATCTTCACAGACAGACACACAAATAGACACACAAATAGACAGACACACAAATATAAAGTGTCACCCGCCCATATCCATTCACCCACCAAGTCACCCATATACATCCAGGCTTGGGGTGAGTGAGTGAGTGAGTGAGTAAGTAGGCAAGTAGGCTTAATTAAGTATAGGCTTGGGGTGAATTGGTGAACTATTGATTCCTCCAAACTGATCCAGGAAACAGACGACTATAACCTTAATAACACCAGTGAGGGATATGTTTCGTGACTAAGTTTGGAGGAATCAGAGTCCCTTCAATTTACCATCATTAAGGGGTGAGTGATTCCCTGAAGTGGAGAGTATACTTTTGTTACATTGGAGTGCCTTGATTCCTCCAAAGTATGCCAGGAAACAGACCCAGATGAAGAAATATAATGGTATCCTGTTGCCTGGAATAGTTTAGAGGAATCATAATCTCCTTAAGTGGGTTGTTGGTGCATGATGGCAAGCCGAAGGTAAGACGTGTTAATGAGCCAGTGACTTGAAGGTAAATGAGTCTATGAACCCCTCCCTGGCGCCACCTGTCTTACACACACACACACACACACACACACACACACACACACACACACACACACACACACACTCATTCAGGTCTCAGTATTAATCTCACCTATTGTACTGATCTATACCTACTCAACCTTCTCTTTCATTCATCTTTTATATCATCTCTTTCATTCATCTTTTATTTGACCTCCTCCCCTTTCATTCGTCTATTTTATTGTCTCATATACTTCTCTTTCATTCATCTTTTATATCATCTCTTTCATTCATCTATTGTCTCATATTCTCTTTCATTCATCTACTTATCTTTCTTTTATCTATTGTCTCGTATATTCCTCTTTCATTCATCATTTGTCTCATCTCCTGTTTCATCAATTTTCTGCTCCTGTTCCATTTATTCTCACTTTTATCTCCTCGTTCTTTCATCATTTGTCTCACTTCCTCTTTCATCCATCTCCTGTTTCAGTTATTTTCTGTTCTACCTGTTTTATTTATTCTCCTCCTCTTTCATTCATATTTTATCTCATTAATTGTTTCTTTCATCTATTATTTATTTTTTCATCAACAGTGTTATTCATTTTCGCTTCATTTATAATCTTATTCATCTCTTGTCTCATATTTAGTTTAATTGTATACTGTTTATTACTTATTATTGCACTCCTGTTTACTGTTTACCTATTATTGCATTCCTGTTTATCACTTATACCCTCTTGGTGTTCCTCATATCTTATCATCTTTCCCTTCGTTCTACCGGGTCTTTCAGGTCTAAGGTGGTCGGTGTTCTGTGGTTCCTCTCCCTCAGCTGACCACCGCCCTTAAAAACTTCACTCAGCATCAAGGCGGGAACACTAAGGTCATTAATATGGGATGGGAAGGGGTCATGAAGGTTCTAGTCCCCTGAGATGGCTGTGTTTGTTTTGGGTGTCCCTCATCGGATTAATGGAACTGATTCGGGATTTTTGGTGGCGCCACGTCGCTGCTACCAAAACCACCACCACCACCACCACCAGGACGGACGGACTCTTTTGCCCTTCTCCTTACCCCATCCACCTTCCACTCCTTTTCCCTTCCTCCCTTCCACCCTCCACTCCTTTTCCCTTCCTCCCATCCACTCCTTTTCTTCTCCTTTACACGATCCATTTCCATCCGTCCGTCTTTCCACACTATACACAACACAGCTCTCTGTATTCCACCCTCAAAGCATTAACACACACACATACACACACACACACACACACACACACTGTACAAAACACACAACACTAGACAAGACACTGGCCAATTCTCATGTTCACTATTACACACATATACACTTCACTTCACCACGTATTATATATAAGCAACGGAAGTGGAAAGTTAAGTTGAGGATGTATCTTCATTGAGGCAATTTAGATAATATACCACGATAAAGCTAATGGTTATATGATTACATTTTATTGCAACCCCCAACCAAATGTCAGACAATGGAGGATGTTGACATTGTTAATATGTTCTTCCTATCATTACCTTATTCATTCAATATAAGGAGTCAATAATATAGATAAGATGAAGACAGCTGCTTGGGTTTTGATACAGATGAAGATACGTGTCTTATTTAACACACTCACTCACTCCTCGGGAAAGTTGTAAAAGGAAAGGGGTTTGTATTTTAGTTCTTGGGTATATATAGAGGGTTTAAGAGTGAGTATTATATGTGTGTGTGTGTGTAGTTGTTGTTGTTGTGGAGGAAATATCGGGTGTTATTTTTTAATGAATATGCCGTTGTCACCAATTTTTACAGACTTTTTTGTACGTCGTTCCAAATTTTAGAGGCAATGTTTCGTGCCAATATACGTCCATTCAATTTATATAATCGTATGTGTGTCGTGCCAATTAATACTGGTTGTGAGTCTTGCCAATTTTTACAGTCTGTGCGTTGTGCCAATTTTTACAGTCTGTGCGTAGGGCCAATTTTTACAGTCTGTGCTTCACGATAACTTAATAGGATACAGGTTGATTCTTGTGCCAATTTATTCTACACCCTGAATATCACAGCAACTTTTATTATTATTATTATTATTATTATTATTATTATTATTATTATTATTATTATTATTGTTGTTATTATTATTATTATTGAGCCTGGATATTAATTACGGAATTATAACTTCTCGCTGGCTGCATCATCACGGAATTATGTCGTTATAAAGTTATAGTTATAGTATAGGCTAGTTATAGTCTTGGTGTATAATTATAATGGTTAATGAAAGATTTATGGTAGTAGTAGTAGTAGTAGTAGTAGTAGTAGTAGTAGTAGTAGTGACAGTAAGGTGGTACTGTCAGAAAAGGTCCCAAAGGAAGGAAGGTGAGTGAGACTAGACTGACTGGACTGAGTGACTGCCTGCCTTGGCCTGCTGCCTCTCTCTGACCGCCACACAAAAGGTACTTAGAGAGGAACAAAAGGATCACCTCGGAGACCACTACCACCCAGACCTTGTGGCCAGAATGAATGAAATGGTTACACTAATAATAACACACACAATGGTAATGGGTGTGTGTGTGTGTGTGGCCTTCTGTGTGTGTGTGTGTGTGTGTGTGTGTGTGTGTGTGTGTGAGAGAGAGAGAGAGAGAGAGAGAGAGAGAGAGAGAGAGAGAGAGAGAGAGAGAGAGATGACTTGACCATTTCTTTCTCTCCCCTTTTCTCTCTCCATTTTCACTACCACCGAGAGAGAGAGATAGATAGAGATGAAATGATACTTTTTGTGTGTTTTTGTCTATGGATATTAGTTCAGAGAGAGAGAGAGAGAGAGAGAGAGAGAGAGAGAGAGAGAGAGAGAGAGAGAGAGAGAGAGACTTTTTGTGTGTATTTGACTGGATATTAGTTCATGGAGAGAGAGAGAGAGAGAGAGAGAGAGAGACTTTTTGTGAGTTTTTGACTATGGATATTAGTTCCTGTAGAGTGAGTGATTTATCATTATAATAAAAATTTAAGTCGGCACAAGTTTTATATATTTACCATTGGGCCACCTCGTTGGAGATTCACTGATGCTATACTTACGACTCTACCTCTCCTTCTATACTATTTCTATACTGTTTCTATTCTATGCTATTTATACACTAATATATAAATAAGATATATATGGAACAGCTTCTTTTATGTTTTTTCAGTATGTAGTCAACGTAATTATTAAGTCATTGTTAAAAGGGATACATCTCTCTCTCTCTCTCTCTCTCTCTCTCTCTACTCTCTCTCTACTCTCTCTCTCTCTCTCCAACGTCCTATTATCCTTTTCACCCTCGCCAGTGTTGGGCTCGAAAATGATTGTTTATCTCAAGTACAAAATTGAGATAACCTTAAGGAAAAGTGTACGAAAAGAAAGGTCCACGCTTTCCTAATTATTTCAATTATATTTTCAGGGTAAAATCTTGAAATACAAATAAATAAAAAAAATCTTAGACCTCTGTGTTTTCTTAAGGGGAGAGTATATATACTTTTGTTACATTGGAGTGCCTTGATTCCTCCAAAGTATGCCATGAAACAGAACCAGATAAACACAAATAATGGTGCCCTGTTGGAGTTAAGAATTTGGAGGAATTATTATCTCCAAAAATGTACAAACTATATATACCCTCCTTCCCTTAAAGATCCTATATATGTGCTTATGCCAATTTTTATTTCACAACGGAAGTATGCATTAAAGTTTGCAGTTATAATATTAGTAATAACAAGTAGTGGATTAATTAATGTCTGACCTGAAGTTATCTTAATGTTACGTGAAGATTTATCAGATTTTCTCTTCGTCGTCGTTATTAGAAAAGTTTTTTTCTTGGCGACTTTATGGGTTCGAACATTTTATTGTGCCTAATTAATGACTTACATCTTCAGGTATTTTTGCGACTATTTCCACTTACTTAGAGCTTAGGTGTGTGGTCCAGTGAGGTCTGTCTGTGTGTGTGTGTGTGTGTTTTTCCAAGAGTGAGGTACACGGTTTAGTGAAGAAGGTGGAGGTCAAGTCACATTAACCATTTCTCTGGTGTTCACGGTCGTGTCTTAACTTCTATCTCTCTCTACCATCTCTGAATTTTAATGGGTAGACCTTCATAAAACCTGCCATTTTCTCCTTCACTCAAGCGCCACACCTGTGAGGGACAATTCTCAGGGGGTCTGAAAACAAACATTGTCACAGACGGTGGCCACTCCTTCCCTTCCTTCCCCTCTACCCTACCTTCCCTTCCTTTACTATACTTTATCCCGCCTCCGTCGTCTTCAGTAATCTCAAGCCCCGCCTCTTCTACCTGACCTCCGTGGCTCCCATTGGCTGCGTGTGGCGGGAGGCGTGGCTACCGGACATACAAAACCCACCTCACGAAGCAAATGAAGGTAGTCCTCGACCAGCACTCGTGTATGGTGCATTAGAGCTCGTCTCGTCCCTCAGTTATTGTGAGCGTCGGAGAGAGAGAGAGAGAGAGAGAGAGAGAGCTACTAACTAGAGAAAGGTGTGACGGTAGTAACTATAGGCTAGTTAGTGGGTCTCAGTGACAAATAAACAAAAGAGAGAGAAATTGATTGACGTTTGTAGTGCCAAGTGCCAAGAAGAAGGATGTACGAGGAGGAGCTGCTGTATCTTCGGAGTCGTGGCATGGCTCCCCCTGCCCCCCTCGGTCTTCATCCGTACCTTGGCGGCGGACTTCCTGCCAACCTCACCGACCACATTGAAAAGTACAGACTCGGATTTCACGGTAAGTCAATCAATCCTTTATTCTGTTTTTGGTAGTACGTTAATTCAGTTTGTTATCGCGTTAATTAATGTGTTTACCTTTCAGTCAGTTAGATAACCCGTTAGTAAGCTTAGTAACCCGTCAGTCACTTAAGTAGCCCGTTAGTAAACTTAGTAATCCGTTAGTAAGCTTAGTAACCCGTCAGTCAGTTAGATACACCGTTAGTAAGCTTAGTAACCCGTCAGTCAGTTGGGTAACCCGTCTGTCAGTTAGGTAACCCGTTAGTAAGCTTAGTAATCCGTCAGTCAGTCTGTTAACCCGTCAGTTGAGTGTGTCAGTCCATCAGTATTTATTCAGCGTTGTATTCACGCATCCACAACTATTACAAAATAGTTAAAATAGCAAATCAATACAAAACAAAATACCAACTGTGTTTCCATAGCTAAGCGGGTGAAATATTCTTGACTGGATTATTTTAAGTTACGGAGGCAAGTGTGTTAAAAAATACTGCCTTCTATAATTTACCGGGGTAGATTTTAATTAACTGGACGCGCTGTATAACTTAATTAAATCCATTCCCAAGTTACTGAATAAATAATTATATACCGGTATACCTTAGAGAAATATATATAAACCTCAGACCTAAGAGACTAGACCTAACTTAACTTTACATTGATGTCCGGTGAATATAATGAACTACAGTGTAATTAATATTTATATATATTTCTTTTCAAACCACTGAACCAAAAGTCAAACTCACTCCACTATATATATAAAAAAATAATTACTAAGCCTACCGTTATAATTCTTCACAATATATATATGTCAAATTATAAAGAGCATGGAACACCCTTTAAAAAAAATAATATATATATAAATTAACTAAGGTTTATAATAATTCAGACAGACACCGAGAAAGTTAAATAAATAATATATTGTTAGTTATTTTATTCATATTGTGGGATTTCCTTTCAACCCTTTACGTTACACATCAAGTTCTGACATTTTTGGAGATTATGATTCCTCCAAATTATTCCAGGCAACAGGATACCATTATTTTTCTTCCTCTGGGTCTGTTACCTGGCATACTTTGGAGGAATCAAGGCACTTCCAATCTATCAAAAGTATACTCTCCCCTAAATATTCAGTAATTTAAGATTTGGTCATCCCATCAGTAAATGTAAATAAAGAGGAAAATTGAATCAGATAATAATGTAATCACAATATGTAATTAAACCTTATTGTTGTTGTTTGTTGTTGTTGTTGTTGTTGATAAATAGTGGTGGTCTGACGTGCATAGAATATATTATTACCTTAAGGGGGTGCGGGAGTAGGGGGCAGGCTTGGGAGGGTGCGGGAATAGGGGGATAGGCTTGGGGTGGGTAGCAAAGCCTGTCCCACTATTCCCGCACCCCCCTAAAAAAAACCAAGCCTGTCCCCCTACTCCTGCACCCCCCAAAACCCCCCCAAGTCTGTCCCCCTATTCCCACACCCCCTTAACTAAGATGTGTTCATGAATATGGTAATAGAATAATTCATTTCCTTCAGGTTCAGTTAGCAATTGTTTTCATTTGTACACGCAACTATTATTATTTTTTTATTTTTTATATAGAGTATTAGTTAGAGTGAGTATTTATATTTATTAGAAACACAGATAATATTCTAATAACTATTATTATTATTATTTTTTTTATATAGAGGGTTAAAGTGAGTATTTATATTTATTAGGAAACACAGATAATAATAATCATGAAGACATTTCTTATATTAAATGCGACAATAATAACTTAGGGGATGCTAAACATATTTATATTATTTTAATGACTATTATATGAATGTATTAATAGTTTAGGGTTAACGGGAGAATTAAATAATGATATTGTTTCTATAATAATAATAATAATAATAATAGTAATGATAATAATAATAAGGTCCAGTCAATATTTTACATCAAGTTTTTTATAATGTTCTGTTCTTTTATTATCTGTTCTTTATTATCTGTTCTGTATCAGTTAATTAATGTCATGAACAGTATTATTCTGTAGCAAGATATGAGTGATAAAATATTTAATAATATACCGTTATAATATGCACACAAAATTTTTCTGTCCATAAGATTTTTTTTTTTTTTTTTTTTTTTTTTCATTTAGGGACGATGAGTTTTTCTAAATCAAGTTATGTGTGGTAAAAATATTCATTCAGTCCCTCAAGTTAATGGAGATAAATAGGTTTGACTCTATTTCATTTTTAATCAAAGTATAACTGTGAGAAAAAAGTTAACATCAACCAACGTATATATGTGTGTGTGATGAAAATAAACTGATAATAAAAAATAATAACGTATTAACGGTGATAATGGTTTTTAATAATTTTATGCTAATGACTTTTTTAATAATTTTATGCTAATGACTTTTTTAATAATTTTATGAATGCTAATGAATTTTTCCCCGTCGAAATAACCACCTATATACCGGTATGCAAATTTTCTGCACCGTACACTGTCATGGCAGATAATAAATAAATAAATAAATATATAACTAAGTTTCAAACAGTACCGGAGTCAATTTAATTATTTGTGCTATATTAAAATGTCCTCAATAATGATGAATATAAAATGAACTTAGGACCAAGAATGTTATATTATTATTATTATTATTATTATTATTATTATTATTATTATTATTATTATTATTATTATTATTATTATTATTATTATTATTTGAGTAATTTTTTCACTTATTTGTATTGAAATTTTCTATAATAATGAATATATAGTAGTTCGTATAAAATTAGTGTATGAAATATATTATTATTATTATTATTATTATTATTATTATTATTATTATTATTATTATTATTATTATAAATCACCTATATAATTTTACCTTTATTACTATTACCGTTATTGAATCACTAATTAAATACCATATCAATATCATCACCATTATTATCATTACCACCACCTTTATTATCATCACCATTATTATATTTTCCACCACCACTTTTATTATCATTATTAACACCATTATTATTATTCCCACCACAACCGATATTACCATCACCATTATTATCATCACCATTATTATCATCACTATTATTATCATTACCACCACTTTTATTATCATTATTAACACCATTATTATCATTACCACCACCACCACCACCATTATTACCATCACCATTATTATCATCACCGTCACCATCACCACTACCAATATAATCTAATCCTAACTATTTATTCCTTTCCCCCCATTCAGGTGGTCTAACGCCTCATTCCCCATTCGCTCATGGGTTCCCCGGGGATTACCTCAAACCCCCGGTCCAGTGTGCTGGTTTCCCCGGCCCTGGTCTCCCCGGGGGTAAGCCTGACCCACGTATCAAGGTTCGACTCGAGAATGAAACCCTGTGGAGTCAGTTCAACAAATTTGGAACAGAAATGATCATCACAAAATTGGGGAGGTGAGTGTTGGTTTATTTATTTGTGTTTTTCAGTATTTGGTTTTGTGTGTGTGTGTGTGTGTCTCTGATTATTTTGCTTTGGGTGTAGACTGGAGTGTGTGTGTGTGTGTGTGTGTGTGTGTGTGTGTGTGTGTGTATGTGTCCCTGATTATTTTGCTTTGGGTGTGAACTAAATAATGTGGTCTTGTGTGTGTGTGTTTTTTTTTTTTTTTTTTTTGTATGGGTATAAAATATATAGATTCTTATTCATTGGGATTAGAAACAGAAATATCAGTGTTGGTAAATCTGGAGCAACTGATTCCTCCAAACTAGTCCAAACAACAGGACGCCTTTATTTTTGTCCATCTGGTCCTGTTTCCTGGCATACTTTGGAGGAATCAAGGCACTCCAATGTACCAAAAAAAAAAAAAGTATACTCTCCCCTTAATGTTTCCCCTTTCCTCGTTCATAAAAAAACAAAAAAACATGACAAGTTCGCATCGAGTATTGTATTATAAAATGAATACAACGTTATTATCCCTTAATAAAAAATCCGTTCCCACCAATACATTACCCCCCCCCTCTTTAAAAACCTCCCCCCCCCCTCTTTTAATTAATAACCCTAATCCTCTTTCATTAAAAAAAACCTCCCCCCATCTAAATTAAAAACCTCTCCCCCTCTCTTCATTAAACACCTCCCCTTCATCATAACCACCCATCCTCATTCATTAAAACCCCCCTTCCACCCCTTCATTCATTAATACCCTCCCCCCCTCTCTCTTCATTACCCCCCCCCCCCCTCTCTCTTCATTAACCCCCCCCCTCTTTTCATTACTCCCTATCCTCATTCATTCATTAAGGGGGGGTGGGAATAGGGGACAGGCTTGGGGGTTGGGGGCTAGGGGGGTGCGGGAGAATGGCGACAGGCTTTGATTATCGAGTATGTAGTGTGTTGTTTTTGTTTTGGGGTTCCGTGCCGCGCCGTGCCTTGTCTTGTCTTGCCGTGCCGTCAGTTTGTTAAAGTACGGCCTGCGGGAAGGATGCGGCCTGCGGGAAGGATGAGGATACCGATAGAGTTGTACGGAATATATGGGAAGGAAGGATGGAAGGTAGCAAGAAAAAAATGGAAGGATGGAAGGTATGGAGAAAAAAATGGAAGGATGGAAGGAAGGGAGAAAAAAATGGAAGGGAAGGAAGGTAGGAAGAAAAAATAGGAAGGAAGGAAGGAAGGAAGATCGTGATGCGGTAAAGTTTAATATAATAAGTTTAACATAATTATACGTAAATCTCATTCGAAATAATTATTATATATAGGAATTAGAATATGTGTTTAGGGGATAATAAACTTTTGGTATATTAAAAAAAAAAAAAAAATTGCCTTGATTATGTTTTATCGAGCAATTGAACATCGAGTAGTGACTGTGTGTGTGTGTGTGTGTGTGTGTGTGTGTGTGTGTGTGTGTGTGTGTGTGTCGCCTCATTCACGTCCACCATATCATGCGGTAAAGTTACTTGGATACCGTAGCGATGAGAAAACACACACGGTAACAGTGTATGTGTATTAAAACCGTACTGGTGTGTGTGTGTGTGTGTGTGTGTGTTAAAGTTGTAAGTTTGCGGTAATACTTCCTTCCTTACTTACTTACTTACTTCCTTACTTACTTACTTCCTTACTTACTTACTTATTCGCTCCCTTCCTTCTACTTACTTACTTTCTTACTTCCTTACTTACTTCCTTCTACTTACTTACTTCCTTCCTTACTTACTTACGTACTTACTTACTTCCTTTGGTTCGCCTCGGGCACACGGGATATATTTTATGGTTAAGGATATTCGAAGCAATTGATGGTTTTTATTTCGCTAATTACACATCGGGGGATTTTATGGGGGACAGAAAATCAAGGCGAAATTGGTGTGTGTGTCTGTGTTTGTCTGTGTGTCTGTGTGTGTGTGTGTGGTAGAAGTAAGAGAGAGAGAGAGAGAGAGAGAGAGAGAGAGAGAGAGAGAGAGAGAAAGAGACAAGGACATCATACAATAAAATAAAATAATATCGTACCAAAAACTAAAAAAAGAGAGATTGAAGGATATCGTATCAAAAAAATAGAGAGAAAAATTAAAAAGAAAAAATATATATTATCGTTGGTACCATCAGAGTGAGCACGAGCGGCAGACACTGATTGGCCGGGGTTCTGATCACCCGTAGATAAGCCCAGTGCATCCTGTTGGCCTGATGGGTGTAATCAGAAGGATGTGTGTGTGTGTGTGTGTGTGCTGTTCTGATTCCACCAAACTTGAACTGAAATCAAGACAAAATTATAACCTCCTTGTATGTATGTATGTATGTATGTGTATGTGTGTGTGTATGCATAATAATATCAAAAATAGGTTAATAAAAAAAATTATAATAACCTCCTTGCATGTACTGTATGTATGTATATATGTATGTGTGTGTGTGTATGTATGCATAATGATATAAAAAACAGGTTATTATTTAAAAAAAACAAAAAAACTCTATGCATGTACTGTATGTATGTATATATGTATGTGTGTGTGTATGTATGTATGTTTGTTTATTCCGTTTGACTGTAAACCATGAAAATATCGGTGAGATAAAAAAACCCAGTCGGGTCTTAATTACGTTAACACTATTATCGGAGTTTAGCGTCATACCAGAAAGGCGACGACAAATTATTAACCAGCGAGTGTACTGTGTGTGTGAGTGTGAGACGAATAAGTATGAGAGAGTGAGAAGAAGAATTAAGTGTTATGAGAGAGAGAGTGAATGGGAGAGCGAGCGAGTAATGGTGTGAAATATGAAAATAAACAATATAATTAGTGTATAAAGAAAGTGTGCATGGGTATAAGAGTGAAAACGTAAGGGTGAGACAGCAAGAATTAAAGATGCGAAGGTAAAGGTGAGGAATTATAAAAAGAGTAGAAGAAAGAGTGAGAAATGAAAACAAGAAAAGGAGAAAGTGCGAATAAGGGAGGAGAGGAGAAAGAGCGAGAAAGGAAGACTAGAGAAGGAGAAAGTGTGTAAGAGAGGGAAGGAGAAAGAGTGAGAAAGGAAGACAAGAGAAGGAGAAAGTGTGTAAGAGAGGGAAGGAGAAAGAGTGAGAAATGGAAACAAGAGTAGAAGAAAGTGTGTAAAAGAGGGAAGGAGAAAGAGTGTAAAAGAGGGAAGGAGAAAGAGTGAGAAAAGAAGACAAGAGTAAGAAGAACACACGTGAGCTTTAGGAAGGTAACTCGATCCTCAGGTGAACTCAGTAAGGATCGAGGGACCTACATGTTTGTGACCAGAACAGGTGGTGGTGTGTTGTCTTCATAAGTAGGTAGGTAGGTAGGTAGGTAGGTAGGTGGACAGGTATATGTTAGTAGGTGGGGAAGTATAGGTATATAGGTATGTAAGTATTAGGGGAAGTAGCCTATATAGGTGGACAAGTATTATTTAAATGGGTATAGGTGGGTGATGTTTTCTGGTCCACTTTTGGTAGCTAGCTGGGTGGGTAGGAAAATGAGTAGATGGATAGATAGATAGATGGTATTCCTTCGTCATCTATAGGTGTTAGAAAATAGGTAGATGGGTATATAGATAGGTGGTAAGTAGGTGGGTATATAGATAGGTGGTAAGTAGGTGGGTATATAGATAGGTGGTGTTCCTATAAGTCATAACAATACTGGGTACATGGTTAGATTTCGTTGGTAAGTAGGTGGTGGGTGGGTGGGTGGGTTAGTAAGTGGGATAAGTGGGTGGGAAGGGAGAGAAAAGGTGGGTGGCTCGCTGACTGTTTGAGGGGCAAATGTTTGACTCACTTTAGCCGGTCAACACAACAGACCTCAAGTGTTTTTCGCCGCCCTCACCGCCACGATTAACAGTCTCGGTGATGCCTCTCTCGCCCCTCATGTTCACCTCGGCCAGATTACGCACGGTTTTTTTTTTTTTTGTGTATTGTTTTGTTTTGTTTTTCCTATGGGTGATGAATGGTGTTGTTTGTTTGTTTGTTTGTGTGTGTTTTTCTGGTTTTCTATACGGCACACACACATACAGTTTAACTTTGTTTGTTTATATGTGTTCGTAGTATAGAATTTAAATATTATTATGATTTGAGACACACGTAAATAATCACAACAAACTCAAATAATGCTCAAAGTAGTACACACACACACACACACACACACACACACACACACACACACACACACACACACACACACATCCATCGGAGATTTTCACTTTCGAAATCGAAAAAGAAAAAGAAAGATTAAAAAAAAAATGTGAGATGTTGGCAACCGGGAATTGAGAAAACCTATCGATCACCACTGATAGCTTTGAAATCATCTGTTGTTGTTGTTGTTGTTGTTGTTGTTGTTCGTGGCGACACTCTTATTGATTTAGGTCTTGTCTTTGGAGTGTGTGTTTGTTTGTGTGTGTGTTTGTTTGTTTGTGTTTGTCTGTCACCGCAGCAGAGTTATAGACACTCACTCACTTATACTGTGTTTTAAAAGTTTGTGATTTGTTTGGTTTTAGTTTGTAAAAAATTGAGAATATCTGAATAAAGTTGGTTTCAGTCCCAAAAGAAAAAATAATGAATATGGTCTTTACATTACGGTGTCTTTGTTATATATATATTTTTTTTTTATTTTTAAAATTTTGGATAATATTGTTTTAAGGCGATTTTAAGTTGGTTTAAATAGGTAAAATTTTGAGAATATCCCAATATACTTGGTTTTAAATCCATTACATAAGAGTCTTTGTACGACGTACGAATTTTTGAAGGCTTAAAATTATTTATTGAATATCCCAATAAATTTAGATGTAGTCGTCGTTGTTGTTTTGAGAGGATAGGTCCCATCGGTGCGTGTGTGTGTGTGTGTGTGTGTGTGTAAACAGACGACACTCGTTAGGTCCCATCGGTGTGTGTGTATGTGTGTATTTCTATAAACAGACGGCACTCGCTAGGTCCCATTGATGTGTGTTTGTGTGTGTGTGTGTATGTTTGTTTGTGTGTGTGTGTTGTCACCGGTGAGTGGTTTCGTACACTGTGATTACTTTGGGTCGAGTCACTCTGGAGTTATTGATAGCCTTACCATCACAACTTCAAACAACTCGGTATAGGTCTCTGGGTTTAAAGAGGTATTACAGTGTTGGTAAATCTGGAGCAACTGAATCCTCCAAACTATTCCAAACAACAGAACACAATTATATTTGTTCATACGGTCCTGTTTCCTGGCATACTTTGGAGGAATCATGGCACTCCAAAATACTGACTACTGTCCTCTGGTTATTCCTATTTACTGGAGGCTATAAGGAACTTTACTATTTGGGAGGAATTGTACATCATTCATCTGAGTTGTACCAATATATATAGTGTATAGGATCGACTGTATAAATAATAGTTTGTGTTTAGTTTAATGCATCTCTTCATTCATGTTGCTCAGTTTCGAAAGTATTTGGATTTACTATATTCACGGTATTGGCAATCAGTTATGTGTGTGTGTGTGTGTGTGTGTGTATGTGTTATGTGTGTGTGTGTGTGTGTGTGTGTGTGTGTGTGTGTGTTATGGAGAAAGTTTGTGATTAGTTTTAAGTATCAATATTGGATACAGATTTTACCAAGACATAATGGAATGCTTTGTATCTCTTTATACTTGAATCATTTGTTATATTAATTTGCTGTATGCTGACAGGCTGATAATTATATACTTTTATCTAATGTAATTGTTGGTTTCAGTGTAAATCAAACATTTAATTTGATAACCTGTCTAACTTATACACTTATGGTTTTGATAGCATGGCTGTGTTTTGAACTGTCTGTGCTTTAGGTATTATTGGATGTGTTGCTTTATAATATTATCGTTCTTTTAGTATTATATTGATGTCTGACGATTGCATTTTGTTTTGTGTTGACAGACGGATGTTCCCGACGGTGAAGATGTCAGTGAGTGGTCTGGAACCGAACACTAAGTACTTCGTTCTCATGGACATCACACCAGCTGACGACTCCCGCTACAAGTTCCAAGGCAAGGAGTGGGTTGTGGCGGGTAAGGCTGAACCCCACATGCCAGGTCGTCTATACATCCATCCTGACTCACCAGCCTCAGGAGCACAATGGATGCGACACCCTATCAGCTTCCAGAAACTCAAACTCACCAATAACAACTTGGATCAACAGGGACATATCATCCTCAACTCGATGCACAAATACCAACCCAGGATTCACATTGTGGCGGCCCCAGACTTGGTAACACTGCACTGGTCCACCTTCAACACCTTCAACTTCCCACAGACTTGTTTCACCGCCGTCACCGCCTACCAAAATGAACGCATCACACAACTCAAGATTGACAATAATCCGTTCGCCAAAGGGTTCCGTGAGAATGGTCAGTTGAGGTCCAAAAAGAGGTCCGGGGGAACGTCGCCCCCTGCTGGTGATATGAACCCCTCAGCACCCAAGGCCACAGAAGGAGCCACTAATGATGGTAAGAATATAATGAACTTTTGGTTTATACTTGGTCCAAAGATTAATAATTATACTGAGATCATTTTATTATGACAATGATCTTGGTTTATTCCAATAACTGATGATTCATGACTTTATTATTTTATTACACTACCATGATGCTTTATTAAACCACAATGATATTTTATAACACTACTGTACCGTTATACTTATTTACACTACAATGATCCGTCACCTATAATATATGTGTGTGTGTTTCTTCCTTAACAGCAACCCTGGAGAAGAGGTCAAGACTGAACAGTGTAGATAGCGGTGACTTGGACGCCTCAGATGACGAACGACCCTCATCCTCCATGTCTGTTGAGAAGGACCTTGGTGATGAGAAGGTTGATGTGGAGAGTCCCCCAACACCCCCACCTCCCTTCCTACCGCCCCCACCCATCATAAAGTCAGAGGTGGATGACACAAACCCCTCCCTAGTGAACCCCCTCGTCTCAGCAGCGTCAATGATGGCAGCGGCGGCGGCGGGAGTAGCGGCGATACCAGACCACACTAGTAGGAAAGCCCTTACTCCACCTCCCTTAGCGTCAATAGAACCACGCCTTCCACTACACGAAGCCAGTAGTATACTCTCCCCCGCTGCTACACGTCCTTGTCTCCCATCACCCACATATTCCACAGGTCTCCCAGGTAGTCTCCCACCACACCCAGGGATGCCCGGATCTTCACTTCCTTACCCTTATCTTTATTATAGTCATATGATGTCTCCTTATTTATTGGGTCGTACTGCCCCCCATCTGCCCCCTGCCCCACCAACCAGTGCTCTAGACAAAGCTGCAAGGGACATGTATGCAGGTTACCCCACGTATTTGAGGACCCCCCCTGGCCCCCATCACCACTCCTCACTCCCTGCCACCCCCTCCAGACCTGCCCCCATACACCCCTACAGCTACACCCTCCCCCCACAGGTTCAAGCAGCTAATCTTTGAGAGTTAATGGTGGGAGGTCATGGTGGTGGTGGTAATGGTGGAAGTGGTGTTGTATGCTCACCATCCAACCTCCCTCAGATAAATACTAGGTCACCTCACTCATCTCTCTCATCAGCATCATCATCATTATCATCATCTCAGTCACTTCAACAACAACAGCAACAGGCATCTCAGTCACTTAGTCATTCATCTCATTCACTTCCTCACTCATCTCAAACAAGTCCACATCAGTCACTTCTCCAGTCATCACACTCACTTCCACATTCATCTCAGTCACTTTTCCAGTCATCTCACACTTCACCACAGTCATCTCATCACCTTCTCCACTCATCACACGTCCAGTCACTCCTTCAACTCCAGTCCCTCGTCCTCCAGTCATCATCTCACCTTCCTCCATCCTGTCACCTTCCCCAAGCCAACGACACAACCTCCAACCTCCATCACCATCCTCACTAATATCACTACCACCAACCTCCATCATCACTACCACCATCCTCCATCACTACCACCATCCTCCATCATCACTACCACCAACCTCCATCACCATCCTCCAATATCACTAATCCTCTATCACCATCCTCCATCCTCACTACCACCATCCTCCATCATCACTACCACCATCCTCGCTATTATCACTATCACTCGTTCGTAGACATTTGTTACCATATATCACCTTCACATTAATTTTTTTATATAATTATGTACAGTACTTTAACGATAACTTCATTATTGCCAACTATACATTCCTGCTAAACTTCATAATTACCAAGCATACATTCCTGCTAAACTTCACAATTACCAACTTTACATTCCCGCTAACTTCAAAATTACCAACTGTGTAGTAATAATTCCTTGCTAACTTCATAATCATTAACTTTACATTATCGCTAAGTACATTATTATTATTATTATTTACCTTCGTCAACTTAGCTTCAATGTCAACAACTTCACTTATAAAATGTTCAGATAATTTATAAACAAAACCTGTATAATTCCCCGCTAGATTATTCACTATTATTGTTGTTGTTATTTTCATTACCGCTAACTTCACCATCAGTGTTTTGTTAAGTTTAGCTTCATATAATCAGTCATACTACCTCTAGTTTTATCACCAATCATAAAATATTCACCAGTTTCATCACCAATCATAAAATATTAACTAGTTTCATCACCAATCATAAAATATTAACTAGTTTCATCACCAATCATAAAATATTCACCAGTTTCATCACCAATCATAAAATATTCACCAGTTTCATCACCAATCATAAAATATTCGTTAGTTTCATCACCAATCATAAAAAGTTTCGTTCGTTTCATCACCAATCATAAAATATTAACTAGTTTCATCACAAATCATAAAATGTTTCGTTCGTTTCATGTTCCTCTTCATCTTAAGTTAATCAAGCTTCATCCAGACTCGCTCACGTCTTGTCTCGTTGATGTTGTTGTTGTTATTATTATTGTTGTTGTTGTTGTTGTGAGGGTGTCATGGCGGCCTAGCGTCAGGTTAGGTCACGCATGCGCCGATCAACCAGCCAGCCACCCACAGCGAGTTTTTTTTTTTTTTTTTTCCTACACTGAGAAATTGCCAACGGAATAATCTGACTTATACCAGGAATAATATTTTGTCGAGTAAATAACAAAAAATTACTCTTTTAAATATTCCCTGGTATAATGAATGACATTCTATAGATAAGATTATTCTATAGGTCTTAATTAAACCATTCTGGACATAATTTTAATAAGTTGTTTTTTAAGTCCATCTCGCTTTTTTTTTTTTTTTTTTTTTTTTTTTTTTTTTTTTTTTTTTTAGTCCATGGCATTATTCTCATGTAAAAGAAAAAATAATTACCACTCGCCATTCGCCCTGCGTCACACAGGTGCCAAAGATATCTTCTTCTTTATTATTATGTTTTTTTTTATGTACAATTTCTTAAGTTATTTATTTTTCTACTGTGAAATGGTGCTCCGTGTAAATAGTGTAAAATAATAAATGTAATAAATAATAATAATGTTGTACAGGTGGAGTTGTAGAAGACGGGTATCTCAGGAGGCGTTATAATTAATTGTTTATTACGTCTACAGTTAATATTGTTTGTAATAAAGATGAGTTATGATTATAATACACCAAACATTTTCTTTTCCCATCCATCCATCCATCCAGCCACGAAATTTGAAATGGTTGTTTTATCAATTTAATATCTTGTTATGGTTTGTGAATTAGCCTTTTTTAAACTGTGATGGGTATTATAGGCTATAATAGTTTTTTCCTATGTCCTATACTTTAATTATAAACATTTGGAGTTTGTCTACTGTAGCACATGGGAGAGGAAAGACAGCAAACACGAAGGAAATAGAAGGAAAGGAAGGATAAAAGCATAAAGGGAATAGAAGGAAAGACAGCAAACACGTATATAGGGAATAGAAGGAAAGGAGGGACAGCAAAAGCGAAGGGAATAGAAGGAATGGAGGGACAGCAAACATAAAGGAATATCAAGAAAGGAGAGACAGGGTGCATAAAGAAAGAATAAATGTAAAGGAGAGAGAGATAGAGCAAGCAATAAGGAAAGGAGAAACAGAAAACATAAAGAAATAGTAAGAAAGGAGGGACAGGAAAGCACACAGAAAGAATAAATAAAAAGGAGAGAGAGAGAGCAAGCAAGAAGGAAAAGGAGAGACAAACAAAACATAAACATTAAGATCTTGCTTGCTTGCGTGACTGAAATGTTTGCCTGTTCATCTCTGGCCTCCTGCATGCTAGTCTGGGGAGCCAATCAAATCACTTGCTTGTCGTATACATTTATTATGATTGGTTACTTTTTCAGGACTATAAAGCGATCTAATAAAACGTGACCTTGAGGAACCTGAATGCTGGATGTGTGTGTGTGTGTGTGTGTGTGTGTGTCAGTGTGTGACTGACGGTGTGAGGGAGGAGAGTGACAGTAAGAGGAAGGAGAGGGAGTGACGGTGAGAGGGAGGAAAGGGAGTGAAGGTGAGAGGGAGTACAGTGAGGGCTACATGTGTTGTGTTGAGTGGTTCTGGGCTGGTGTCATGAGCTACCGGTACTATAGAAAATGAAAGCATGGTGAAATCAAGGTCTTGGGTGAAATCAGTGTATTATTCTGTATTTCTAATGAAGCAATACTAAGGTGTGTGTGTGTGTGTGTGTACAGCCATGGCTGATAGTGCTTCACCAGGGTACAAGGAGTGTTGGTGAGCAACTGAACAGAGTTCGAACAAGTGAATTTTCGGAACCATTCTCAACGTTGAGAGAGGTTTAGAAGATTCACATTTTCGAACTGTGTTCAGTTACTCTCCAACACTCCTTGTACCCTGATGGTGAAGCAGTATCAGCCATGGTGGCAGTACCTCCCCACCACGCCCTGCTCCTCACATTGCTTCCATCACCTGCATATTGGATACCACTACCTCACGCTATATACCAGGTAAGTCTCTCTCTCTCTCTCTCTCTCTCTCTCTCTCTCTCTCTCTCTCTCTCTCTATTTTTATAACCGATTAAAATATTCTTATTTCTCTAACTCGTCAAAGCACTTGTCTAAAAAATTAACCAACCTCATGTCATTTACCAAAGTCCTGTAATTAATTAGGAGTTATTGATTCGTCCAAACTGTACCACCAAACAAATAATAATAATAATAATAATAATAATAATAATAATAATAATAATAATAAAGATAAAGACTTACAAACCTGGGTACATATTAACAACTTAAAAATACGGTAACGTACACCGAATAATAATAATAATAATAATAATAATAATAATAGTAAAGATAAAACATGATACACACATAAATCCCTTTTTCCTAACTAACTAATCCTATGTGAGCACTCCGGGGAACAAGGGCACGTCAGGTCACAACTCACACGATAACAGAGATAAATTTTCCCTTACAAAAGCTCTGGTGAATTAATGTTAAGTAAAGTCTTTGATTAGAGGTACTAGACGTAATGCAAGGTGTACTATTAGTATGACAGGTGAGACACACAGACAGACAACATGCATGGAGAGAGAGAGAGAGAGAGAGAGAGAGAGACTACACCGGTACTTCCTCTCTGTCCCTCCCTCCCTCTTCTTCCTACCCCCCCTCCCCCTCCCCCTCCCCCCCTCAGCATTGAACAGGATACAGGGGTGTTTAGTTGAAGGGGGGGAGTGGGGGGGAGGGGGACTCTTGTGGGTAATCTGATGGGCTACTGAATCCTCCACTCTGATGGGCTACTCAATCCTATACACACTCAGAATCCACTACTGTATACAACACGTTTAAAAATCTACTTTATCAATTTAATCATATTTTCATTTTATCATTATCATTATTTAATTTTATTTATATGATGAAGGATGGGGTGAGGGGGGAGCGGTGAGACGGGGGCTGTGGGGGATCTATCTGTGGGGTAATTAATAATAGCTGTGTGGGGGTAATTAAGAGGACCACGGTTATTACATTTATGGCATCATTTTCTCGCTCCTAATTACAAGTCTACTCGCCTGGAAAAGTGACAATTATATCCCACAAATTTCAGATCACTGCAATGAGTCTTTTATAAATTATACAGTACAATAATTTCCTGTAGGTAAAATTAATGGCCTCTTGTTGTAATTTTAAGAGTTTTTTTTTTGTATCGTGAAAATTACTGACAACTTCTTTCATTTTGTACTGATAACTTAAATTAATAGCTGTTTAGTTTAATGTCTCGAGTTGAAATATTTAGCACATACTAAATTCACATATATATTGAAGATTAATTTAAACATATATATTGAATTCTTTTACATACATATATATACTGAAAGATTTTAATTGACATGTATATTGAAATCTTTAACATAATATTATATACCGAAGGTTTTAAATATATTGAAGATTTTAACATTATATACAGATTATTTTAAGTGAGGTGATAGGAAAATTTGAGTGTGTGTGTGTGTGTGTGTGTGTGTGTGTGTGTAGGGATGGAAGGAACCAAGTAGAATATGTTTGTTTGTGTGTGTGTGTGTGTGTGTGTGTGTGTGTGTGTAGGGATGGAAGGCACCAAGTAGAATATGTTTGTTTGTGTGTGTGTGTGTGTGTGTGTGTGTGTGTGTGTGTGTGTGTGTGTAGGGAAGGAAGGAACCTAGTAGAGGGTGTGTGTGTGTGTGTGTGTGTGTGTGTGTGTAGGGATGGAAGGAACCAAGTAGAATATGTTTGTGTGTGTGTGTGTGTGTGTGTGTGTGTGTGTGTGTGTGTGTGTATAACCAAGCAAATAGTAACCACAGTGACGTCAATACACTACATGTTTATACCTTCTTGTTGTGAAGTGAATGAAGATACTGACTGACTCCATGTATTCTATATTTATGACTCATTATCAAAACTCTACGTGACTTATATACTTACTTATTTACTTATTTACTTACTTACTTACTGTCGTCATCTCGTTGTTCATTATATATATATTGTCTTGTGTTGCTAAGTAGATTTGGCACTAGTGTTTTTGTTTATTGGTAGACTTGGCAACATTGCATAGCTTTGTTTCGTGGTATAATCAGGAGGAATCAGAAGGCATCAAGTCTCTTACACAATCACTGGGTCCTTAATGATATTCAGTATTGAGATAATCGTGTGAGTGTTTACAGCTGTACTAAGAAGTTTCTCTCTCTACGTGCACCTCCCATCCCCATCCTATCCAACCCCACTTCCCATCCCCATCCCCATCCCATCCCATCCCATCTCATCCCCATCTCATCCCACTTCCCATCCCATCTCATCCCCATCCCATCCCATCCCATCTCCCATCCCATCCCATCCCACTTCCCATCCCATCTCATCCCCATCTCATCCCACTTCCCATCCCATCCCCATCCCATCCCATCCCATCTCCCATCCCACTTCCCATCCCTCTCTCTGTGTTACCTTGTGTCCAAATATGGCCTTGGTGTTGAAGAGACTGTGTGTAATTTATTCTAATGATTAGGTGGCCATGCAAATTACACTATAAAACAGAGTAAAGTGTCTCGCTGTCTTTATATTTTTAAGTCATTCTAGGTAATTTATGAACTGTTACGAATTAGACAAAGTGTTTATGTATATTTCAATTTGTTTTTACTGGCTAACAACCACTTAACACCAGTGCCGATATATATTTTGTTGCACTTTACGACCAAACTAAGTTCATTTCGACAACTGACCCTGAGGTATCCATGGCCGGGAACTGAACCCATGATGCACACTCGTCAGGACAGATGTATGCTTTCCATCCAACGAGCTCCATTTATTTGTCCCAGGAGTATAATACATAAGAGGATCACTTGATGGTACGAGAGGTAAAGGGTTTTTACTTCATACTAACAAAACGGAACTACAGTATAGTCGCTGTGTTCACCCAAATGGGACTCTTAAAACCAAAGATATACACATTTTTCCAGAAATATATAATAATACATACGAGGATCACTTGATGGTAGGAGAGGTAAAGAGTATTTACTTCATCCAAACAAGACAGAACAAGTCGTATTGTTCACCGAAATAGAATACACCGCGGGACTCATCCATCCAAAGAGATACTTACTTTTTGTGCCATGCAAGAGTAACATATAAGAGGGCCACTTGATGGTACCAGACGGCACTGTGACCATCTCTATCAGTCTCCAGATAACACAGGCGCCGGCAGCTTTGTCACGGCCGCCTCTGTCATGACTCACACCCTCATTATTATATCCTTGTGTTCCTGCCCCTGTGTTCTTGCCACTGTTAATGTTCCGTCCCTGTCACTCTCATTCCATCTTCTATTCTATCTCCCCTGTCACTCCTATATTCCATCTTCTATCTCCCCTGTCACTCCTATTCCATCTTCTATCTCCCCTGTCACTCCCATTCTATCTTCTATCTCCCCTGTCATGACTAACACCCTGATATCCTATATGCAGTGTCTATTATCAGGTAGTGGCTTTTTATTGCCATCCTCAATACTGACTTCTGCCCCTGATGTCTCCTATTTGGCACTAAGGAACTTGATATTGGGAGAAATTGACTATCTTTCACTTGGGCTATTCCTCGAATTCCTGTGTCCAACTGTCCTTCCCTATATAGCCTTTGCCTCTGTATTTATCCTTATCCCTACCACATGTCTCCTAACCTTATCTTAGGTTAATGTTTTAATGGATATGTATGTGTGTATGTCAGTGTTTGTGTGTGCATGCATGTGCGCGCGTGTATGTGTGTGTAAATAGCTATAGTTTATTGATATAATATATGTGTGTGCTTTATAGAGACACACCTTTACCTCTGTGACAAGAAATGCCAAGAATGTTAATCAAAGAGCAAATCCTGATTGAATGGCATGTTGACAAGGGAAAAAAGGCGACGATCGTGTCAAAAGATCCGAATAAGTAAAAGGTTGGGAGTGAAGTGGTTTGAATGCCAAGGTTATTTTTTCACTCGGTGTGTGTGTGTGTGTGAAGTGATTGATCGATCCTATGAAAGAGTTAGCTGTGTGTGTGTGTGTGTGTGTGTGTGTTGACGAAGGGGAATGAAGGAAGATGCATGTGTGTGTGTGTGTGTGTGTCTGTGTGTTGTGTGTGTGTGTGTGTGTGTATTACAATGAAGATGTACTAAAGATGATACTAGACATTTGAAAGATGTTAATAGATAGACAGATGGTGGTGCTTGGCTTAGTTGAAGAGAGAGAGAGAGAGAGAGAGTGTGTGTGTGTGTGTGTGTGTGTGTGTGTTGGATCAATATAGGGGTGTGTAATATGTCTCACCCACAACACTGACACTTTATCTTTACTTACACTTTCACTTACTCACTTACACCTTCACTTACTCACTTACACCTTCACTTACACTCTTACTTACACTTTTACTTACACCTTAACTTCTATCAATCTACCTACCTATACCTATCTGTCTTTATCTATCTACCTACCTATATATTTTTCTACTTATCTGTTTATCTATCTACCTACCTATAACTATCTATCTTAGCAACTTCTTTCTTTTCCACACACTCACCTTCTCTTTCTCTCATTCCCTTCTTTATCACTGTCTCCTCTATCCCTCCCTTTCTCTCTTTATTCCACACACTCTTCCTCCTCCACTCACCATCTTCACTTTCTTCTTCTTCTTCTCATTCCTTCCTCCTCTTCTCTCCCTCCCTCCAATCTCCAGCCATCGTGGTGGTAGCCTCGCCTGCCCCCAACCAACCCACCCCCCGTTGTGTGAGGCAGGGTGGTCCGGTAGGGGGGTGAGGGAGTGACAAGTGGGAGAACACACATACACACACACACAAACTCTCTCTCTCTCTCTCTCTCTCTCTCTCTCTCTCTCTCTCTCTCTCTTACTGTCATGCATCCCTTCTCTCTCTCTCTCTCTTTCTCTCTCTCTCTCTACATGCAACAATACTTTTTCTATAACATGCCTAAGTAAACAATAGACTAACCAAACCATACATACATACATACAGTCAACATGAAAAACAACAACGACGAGACCCATTTCAGAACATCTCCCTTTAATTAATATATTGTCCATCTCTATAGTCAGTAAGAAAGTGTGTATAAAGTATGACAAAACCCACAACAGAAGACAAAAAAACAAAACAAACTGAACCCCTTGCTATTATCCGTGTTTATTGTCAGCAGGAAAGTGTATATAAAGTATGACAAAACCCACAACAGAAGACAAAAAAACAAAACAAAAAACTGAACCCCTTGCCATTATCCGTGTCCATCAGCGGCGTGTAATATCACTCCTGACGTCACATCTTCATCAACAGCAATTAGCCCGACCAATGCAATTAATAACACAACCTTAAAATTACCCGTGGAATGAGTTGCATGGGTCGTGTGTACAGGAACTAGTGGTGGGGGTATCTATCTATCTATCCTAGTGGTGGTCATATACGCTCTGGTTCAATAACACCACCCAGTTAGTCCACGTAATTACGGCCAAATGCACTTTTTATCATGTGCCAGAGCTGCCCAAACCTTCAATTACTCTCCCCGGGAACACTCGCCCCGCCCCTCGCTTCGTATTATTCTTACCGGTCTCTCATTGGCTCGGAAGATTTATGTCTGCCTGTTCATTGGTCCGTGTTGTTTGGAAGCTCGTGCTGATTGGTTCCCTGTGACGGTTTGGGCGGGGCACATCGACGAAGCAAGGAAATACTACCTCAAGTAACTTAGAGTCAACGAAGGTGGTCTTATCAAAGCTAGTTTCGGGAAATTCCGTGTAATTTCGGTGGTCTATAATGTAGTTTTTGTCGTGAAGGTTCACCAGGAGTAGGAGTTACGGGTGGCGGGGCTAGCGAGACAACTGCTCAATTTTCTCCCTGCCCCCACACCCTCTCACCTCCTCCTGTATCCCCCCCACACCCTCCTGTACCCCCACACACCCTCTCACCTCCTCCTGTATCCCCCCCACACCCTCCCGTACCCCCCCCACACCATACCACATCCCCCCACACCCTCTCACACCCCCTACCACCTCCTGTATCCCCCCACACCCTACCACATCCCCCCACCCCCTCTCACACCCCCTACCACCTCCACAAAGGCCTGGTGTGTAAGTCACGGTGGTTATGACACTATATATAACACGCTACATGTTCACTGGGAGAGGAATTAGTCTCTAGGGTCCAGGTAAATCATTCTTTAATCACAGGAGTCAGAGTCCACGGAAGCTTTGCATTTGTAAAGAGTCGGACCTCAAAAACACACACACACACACACACAAATATACACACACACACACACACACACACACACACATTCATGACGGTCATTCTCTGTGAGTACTTGACATCACCTGGTATAAATCCACCAACAACAACACGACCACGACGGCGATGATGTTGACGACGGGACTTTGTTTTTCTTTTCTCCAACGGCGCATTATTTTATTAGAGTCTCTCATGCAGGGTACAAGAATCAATACGATAATTATCTAGTGTGGTGTTTGAGTGGTGTTAGGTTAGTCTTAGAATAATGTAAATGAGGTGAGGTTGTTGAGCTATCAGGTTAGAAAAGATTAGGACTAGAAATACCAGGTAAACATAATTATATAAGGAAATACTTTTACTTGTTTAGGTTGAATCATTTGCACTAGGTAATAAATAAATTGCAGTCCATCAGGCTAAGCTCGGTAGGTCAAACAAGATTATATTCAGTGACCCATACACCTGTAATTCCGACCAGACGACCCCTTCAAATACTCTGTAATGATATGGGGTCGTTATTAGGATAGTTACCATCACTCTTCAGGGATGTGAGGCAGATGTTAATAACTTTGGGTCGTCTTTGCAGGGTTATTCATTCATTCATCCAAGCTGTGCCACGAAACACTTAATTAACTCATTGTACAGTCACGAGCACTAACAAGTATACAGGTGGTTTGGTTGATGCTTCGAACAGTTCAATTTCACCAACGAAGTCATTCCAATGGAGATCTTATTGTGGATTTATTTACTGATGATTCCAGGTATTCGAAGCACATGCACCTGTATAGTTATTAGTACTCGTGACTGTACATGTAGTAATAGAAGGAGACCTGTTTCATAGCGAACTTTTCAATATGTTTAACAAGAGAAAGACTCATTCCTATCTCATGGTGTTTCATAGCGAACTTTTCAATATGTTTAACAAGAGAAAGCCTCATTCATATCTCATGGTGTTTCATAGCGAACTTTTCTATATTTTTAACAAGAGAAAGCCTCATTCCTATCTCATGGTGTTTCATAACGAACTTTTCAATATGTTTAACAAGAGAAAGCCTCATTCATATCTCATGGTGTTTCATAGCGAACTTTTCAATATGTTTAACAAGAGAAAGCCTCATTCCTATCTCATGGTGTTTAGCTCCATGTGAAAGGGTTCGACCTCAGTAGGGTAAAGGGCCATACTGAGTGTACCTAAAGGCTAAAGGCTAACTGGTTGACTCGGTGTGGTTAAAACAGAGGCCAAGCAAGACAGAGAAAACCAAAGTGTATATTCGTGCTCAGCTATATAAAGGAAGGGCTGCCATGCACAGTCCACATCAAAAAATTTCTTCCATTAATATTCACCAACATTCATGATAAACACGATTATGTTTTCGTGTCAACAACTAAGAAAGCAAATACTTACCTTTGTTTTCATACATTTAGAAGTATAAACAGTTCATGGATACATCGTTTTCATATCGATTCAGGATATGTTTATCACCAAAATTATCTATAGCTTGAAGGATGTGATATATTCTGCTTGTTACTGTATAGACCAGGAACCACACAGAGGACCTGATGAGAAACGAGGTCCATGGATACAAGACAGAGACATGACCAGACTCTTGTACCCCTAACTCAGCGGGTGTGGATGACAGACACACACACACACACACACACACACACACACACACAAACACACACACACACACAAACACACACACACACACACACACACACACTAACACCGTCCATGGCAAAATAAGGTATAGTCGCGGTCTCAAGGTTTGTCGCATCTCCGGTTTGTTGTGGTCTTAAGTTCTATCTCATCTATGGTCTGTTATGGTCTTAAGTTCTGTCGACCCTATCGTTCTGTTTGTCCCTCCCCATCTCTGTCACTTTATCCCTCGTCCTACATGAATGAGACATACTTGCCTTTTTCAATTTGAATATAATTATTATGCATACTCAAAGCTTCATTCATGCACAGAGGTAATATTGTGGGTGGGGGTGGAGGTGGGGACAGCGAGAGGACCCTGTGTATGTGTTAGTGGTGATGTGGTATATAGAGAAGGGGTTTTAAGAGATGGGTCCCAGTGTTGTATGCCTGTTAGGGGGTCATCTAATCCCAATTATCGACCCCAACAAAGGAACGATAAATAATGATAAAAGGAACTCGGTGCAATATATTATCTCTCATTATATATAAGCTTTTGTCTGACTTGAGTTCTATAGTGGTATGAGTGTTGGTGTGAAGTGAGTTAAGGTGAACTGAGGTGAAGTGTGAGTGTGTCTAACATGAACGCTGCATGCATGGTCGTGTCAATGTGTGTTGAAGTGAAGTGAGATATTTGAGGTGAGTTAAGGTGAGTTAGGGTGAAGTGTGAGTTTGTCTAACATGAACGCTGGTCGTGTGAATGTGGTCTGAGGTGCGTTGAAGTGAAATGAGATATTTGA
>JAWZYT010004629.1:10000-24114 GCA_034508575.1 Petrolisthes manimaculis
TAATAATAATAATAATAATAATAATAATAACAATAATAATAATGATAATAATAATAATAACAATAATAAAATTAGCTCGGTGTTTCAGTCATCGCTTCGAATATAGTAGTGAGGTAGGAGGCTTTAAATGAAATATAAATCCTGCACTCACTTCACACACACACACACACACACACACACACAACACATTTAATATTGTGTATGCAGTTGCAATTAACACAGAGGCAAATTGTTGCAGGGTTGTCCTAGGCCAGCAAACATTTCAGTGTATGTGTGTGTGTGTGTGTGTGTACGAGTGTGTGTGTAGGCTATCTGTGTGTGTGTGTGTGTGTGTGTGTGTGTGTTTTTAATGGTAACAGCAGGAAATTGCAGTCATCAGGTGTAGTTCTTCCCCTCCCTCCCCCCCCCCTCCTCTCTCATTTCCCTTCCACTCCCCCATACCCCCCCCCCCCTCTCTCTCTCTCTCCCTCTCTCTCTCTCTCTCACTCAAACAAGCGGGCATACAGAATACACTAATTACCTCTCTCTCTCTCTCTCTCTCTCTCTCTCTCTCTCTCTCTCTCTCTCTCTCTCTCTCTCTCTCTCTCTCTCTCTCTCTCTCTCTCTCAATATTATTCTACTTTAAGAGCATCTGAGTTTGTGATATAAAAATGTGTTAGTAGGTCACACTGTATTTTTTTTCATTATTACTAAAAGAACAATAAATTAATTAATCGAACTGTCAATTATCATTCTATTTATATATCTACATAATTATATATACATCTATCTACTAATCTATCTATCTACCATTCTAGTTGTCCCTCCTTACCAACCTATCTATCTATTTTTATATTATTCTCATTGTACTTGCCAATCTATCTATATATCTATCTATCTATCTACTGTGTATCTATCTTTCTATTATTCTAGCTGTCCCTACCTATTTATCTATCTATTTATTATTCTAGCTGTCCCTACCTATCTATCTATCTATGCACCTCTATCTATCTGTCTATCTATCAATCCATTTACCTAACCAACAGGAAATTAAGGCCTAGAAACGCTGCTCAAAGTAAGGGTAATTTTCTCTTGTTTACATTGAACTTATTCTCTCGTAAACTACCAAACTATTCATTTATCTTTCTCCATTTCTCCCTATCCACCTATCTCTCTTCATTTAGCTCTGTGTCTATCCACCTCTCTCTCTTCATTTATCTCTGTCTGTGTCTATCCACCTATCTCTCTTCATATCTCTCTATGTATCTATCCACCTATCTCTCTCCATTTCTATTTAACAAAAGTATGGACCTATCTTTGCTTCTCTCTACTTATCCAACTATATCTCTATGTATCTATTTACCTCTCTCCACATCTTTCTACCTCTCTCCATATCTTTCTACCTCTCTCCATTTTTCTCTACCTCTCTCCATTTCTCTCTACCTCTCTCCATTTCTCTCTAGCTAACAAAACAGGGAGGGAATTACAGTCACGAAACACTGCTGAGAGTAAGGGTAATTCGTTCTTGTTTACCTTCCATAAGCGCTTGGGTTTGGGGGCCTGAGTGGCTGGTTGGTAGGTTGGTTGGTTGGCTGGCTGGTTATATAGAAGCTGTGTTTGTCTCTCTCTTAAAAGTAATGTAATGTGTGTGTGTGTGTGTGTGTGTGTGTGTGTGTGTGTGTGTGTGTGTGTGTGTGTGTGTGTGTTGTGTGTGTGTGTGTGTGTGTGTGTGTGGTGTGTGTGTGTGTGTGTTGATATGAGACGTAGAGGGAAATTGTTTTGCATGGATGGGTGTGTTTATAATTTTCTTCGCGTTTTCTTTTTTTGCTCGTGTGTGTAAAATAAAAAAATCTCTATATGTACTGTATGTGTGTGTTGATAATGAGACAGAGAAATTGTTTTGCATGTGTGAGTGTGTGTGTGTGTGTGTGTTTAAACTGTTCTCCGTCTGTATTGTGTTGATATGAGAGTGTAATTGGTTTGCATGTGTGTGTGTGTTTACATTTTCTTGGCCTGTATTGTGTGTTGATATTGTAGCGGTTCACGCAGCAAACTGCTGAGGTATCGTGAGTGGTAGTTTGGCTCGTCGGCAGTTCACCAAGACCCCGAGGGTTCATCGTGCACCAACCAATGAGGGAAGGACACGTCATCAACATGGCTGACCCTACGTCATCACCAGGGCTATATAAGCACCGGCAGCCGTCCACCAAGGCGTCAGACTTCCAGTGTTCTCATCTCTGGGCTGACCACTTCCATTTCCACTTACACTTGCACTATTATTTACACTTCTACTGCACACGGTGGCAGAGGCTACTCCTCTGTACGTGTGTTGTATTTTGTATTCAGAGAGCATTGTTATTACAGTAACTTAATACTAGTCAATTGTGTGTATATTTCTATTTTGTATTGTATATATTATGTGTGTTAACTTGTAACCAACTCTTGATATTATGAATGATCATTCTTGTTATTTAATATAATACCTGAAAATACAGACTTTACTTATTTATTGACCAACAACAATATAGTAGGTTAAACCTACAATATGAGAGAAATTGTTTTGCATGTGTGTTGTGTGTGTGTGTGTGTTTAAACAATTCTTCATCTGTATGTGTGTTATGAGAGAAATTGCTTGCATGTGTGTGTGTGTGTGTTGTGTGTGTGTGAGTGTGTGTGTGTGTGTGTGAGTGTGAGTGTGTGTGTGTGTGTGTTGTGTGTGTGTGTGTGTGTTTAAACTACTCTTCATCTATATTGTGTGTTGATATGAGGGAGAAATTGATGTTTAAAATTTTCTTCGCCTTTACTCTAACACACAGAGACTCTTTTCCGGTAATTTAACTAAAACCAATCCACTTACATGAAACCACTCTCCTTCGCTCGCTCACTCACTCACTCACTCACTCTCTTGTTCTGTCTCTCTCTCACTCACTCACTCACTCACTCTCTTGTTCTGTCTCTCACTCACTCACTCACTCTTCTCTCTGCTCTTTTGCTTTCAACACCTCTCTTTCACTCACTCACTCACTCGCTCTCTGTCTTTCTGTCTCTCTCAATCACTCACTCGCTCACTCTTCTTTCTGCTCTTTTGCTTTCAATGCCTCTCTTTCACTCACTCACTCACTCACTCTCTCTTTCTATCTCTCTCTCACAGATGCATATATATACCCTAGTCACCTCTCCTACCATACCACCTCTCTCTCTCTCTCTCTCTCTCTCTCTCTCTCTCATCCCCAGCAACCAATCCTACCACCTCCCTCTCTCTTCTTTCACACACACACACACACACACACACACACACACAGCCACATCTCTCACACATACACACACAGCCACCTCTTTCATTCTCTCTCACACAAACACAAACACAAACACACACACACACACACACAGCCACCTCTCTCACACATACACACACGACCACCACTCTCATTCTCTCTCACACAAACATCTTCAGCCTCTCATTCTCTCTCACACAAACACATACACACACACACACACACACACACACACAGCCACCTCTCTCACACCTACACATACACACAAACACATCTCCAGCCACGTCCCTCACCACACCTCCTCTCTCATTAGATTAAGACGCTGCTTGCAACCTCCTTCACTTCTCCTCCACTCCTCCTCCTTCTCCCACTGTTTATCTCCTTCCTCCTCTTCCTCCTCCTCCTCCTCCTCTTTCTCTTCTTACTCCTGTTTCCTCTCCTTCTCCTTCTCCTCTTCTTACTCCTGTTTCCTCTCCTTCTCTTCCTCCTCTTAATCTCACTGTTTATCCCCTTCCTCCTCTTCCTCCTCCTCTTTCTCTTCTTACTTCTGTGTCCTCTCCTTTCCTTCCTCCTCCTCTTTTTCCTCCTCTTCCCACTTCTGTCCCCTCTCCTTCCCTTCCTCCCCCTCCTTTCTCCTCCTCCTCCTTTCCCTCCTCACTACATATCTCCTTTCTATTCCTGTTTCCTATCCTTTCCTCCTATTCTACCTCTGCTTTTATTCTCCTCCTTTCTCTCCCTTCCTCCTTTCTCTCCCTCCCTCCACTCTGGTGTTTACTCGCTTTTGTTTTCTATTCCTCTTTCTTCTCTCCCTCCCTTTCCTCCTCTCCTACCCTCCCTCCTCTCTTTCTTCTTCCCCCCCTTCCCGTGTTTACTCTCTTTTGTCATTTCTCCTTCTCCTCCTCTGTTCTTTGGTTTTTATCTCCACCTCCACTTCCCCCTTCTTCCTCTTTCAGTTATCATCTCTCTCTCTCTCTCTCTCTCTCTCTCTCTCTCTCTCTCTCTCTCTCTCTCTCTCTCTCTCTCTCTCTCTCTCTCTCTCTCGAACAGATCCCATAATTAGTATCATTGAGGGTGTCTGTTTTCTGGCATAGTTAGGAGGAATCAGTAGCCTTCCAATTTACCAACAAAAGACTTTGCTCGCTCTCTTCCTGTACTCATAATATATATTTTCTCACATAAAAAAAAAAATAATAATGAAAGTTAAAAAAAAAAAAAAAAAAACTTTAATAATAATAATAAACTAAAATAAACTAATAATAATAAACTAAAATAAACCAATAAATGTAAATAAACTCTAAACCTCCCCCCCCCCCTGCTGCTGCTGCTTGGTAATGGTAGTGACCGGAAAACTAATAAAACATGAGATGGAAAGAAAGAATGACAGTGGTGGTACATGGAAAAGAAAATGGACTACCAGAGAGATAAGAAGCCCTAAGGATAACACACACACACACACACACAGGGGTATAAAGATAGAACACACACACACACACACACAAAGGGGTATAAAGATAGAACACATACACACACACACACACACACACACACAAGGGGTATAAAGATAGAACATATACATACATATAGACAGACACTACATACATACATACACAGTGGTATAAAAATATGCACACACATGAGTATAAAGATAGACGCACATACACACACACACAGGAATATAAAGACAGACAGACAGACATACATACAGTGGAAAACAGGACCAGATTAAAAAGATTTCCTCCAAACTATGCCAGGAAACAGGACCAGAAGAATAAAAATAATAGTGTTCTGTTGCCTAGAATAGTTTGGAGCAATCAGTTACCTTCTTTAATAAAGGGGGAAGTTTTGTGTTGGGTAAATCTGGAGCAACTGAATCCTCCAAACTATTCCAAGCAACAGAACACTATTAGTTTTATTCTTCTGGTCCTGTTTCATGGCATACTTTGGAGGAGTCAAGACACTCCAATGTACCAAAAAAAAAAAGGAGATACGATAGAGAAAATATAAAAAGAAAAAAGACAGAAGAAAATCAATGAAAAAGAAAGAAAAGAATAAGAGAAGAAGGAGACGAGGAAAGAAAAGAATATGGAATGAGAAGCAAGGAATAGGAGAGTGTGTGAGAGAAAGGGAGAGAGGGAGAGAGAAGGATTAGCGGTTTAGATTGAAAGGAGGGAGTGAGGGAGGGAGGGGAGAGAGGGAGTGAGGGAGGGAGGGAGGGAGTGTGAGAGGAGTGGTTAGATGATGAAATATATACTGGAGTGTAGAAAGAGAGAGAGAGAAAGAGAGAGGGAGAGAGAGAGGGGACGGAGAAAATGGAGAAAGGAATGAAAGAAAGTGGAAAGGAACGAGAGATAATAAAAGAGAGGGAAGAGAAAATGGAACGAAAGAGTAAGAATACGTTTGCAGTAAGAGTGAAGATGGGATGAAAAGAATGTAAAAGAGAGAGAGAGAGAGTGAGTGAGAGAGAGAGAGAGAGTGAGAGAGAGGAGTGAGAGAGAGAAAGAGTGAGGGAGAGGGAGAGAGAGTGATAAAATGAAAGAGAGAGGGAGTGAGGTAGTGAGGAAGGGAGCGAGTGATAAAGTGAGAGAGAGAGAGAGAGAGAGTGAGTGAGTAAGAGAGAGAGGGAGGCCACCACGAGTATTGGATCTCCCGTGTTCAGTCTGGTATTGCTTCCTTCCTTCCTTCGGTCCCTCTCTCTCTCTCTCTCTCTCTTTTTTTTTTTTATTTACCTATTAATTTAGATACCATTTTCCTCTTTTCTCTCTTCTTTCTTCACCTCTCTCTCTCTCTCATTTTCCTATTTTTCTATTTACCTATACACCATTTTCCTCTTTTATCTCTTCTTTCTTCATCTCTCTCTTTCTCTCTTTTTCTATTTACTTATTAATTTATACTCCATTTTCCTCTATTCTCTCTCCATCCCTCTTCCCCCTTTCTTTTCTATCTCTCTCCCTCTCACCTTTCTAACTTATAAACAAATACCTCTTTTAATTTTCTCTCTTCCCCTTCTTCCCTACTTTCAAACCCGAATTTTTTTTTTTATCTCTTTGCGTTCTCTCTCTCTCTCTCTCTCTCCAACATCAGACTGTCTCCAACCTTGTCCTCCTTTTCCCTCTCCTCCCTCTTTCATCTCCTTTCCTCTCCTCCTTTTCCCTTTCATCCCTCTTTCATCTCCTTTCCTCCCTGTCCCTCTCCTTCCTCTTTCCTCACTTTCCCTCTCCTTCCTCTTTCATCTCCTTTCCTCCTTTTCCCTCTCTCCTTCCTCTTTCCTCACTTTCCCTCTCCTCCCTTTCATCTCCTTCCCTCCCTTTCTTCACTTTCCCTTCCCTCCATCTTTCCTCCTTTTCCCTCTCCTTCCTCTTTCCTCGATTTCATTCATCTTCTCCTTCCTCCATGTCCCCGTCCCTCATCCTCATCCTCCTCACACCCATCCACTATCCCTCCTTCTCATCCTCCTCCTCCACTAACCCTCCATTTCTTCTTCTCCTCCTTTCATGTTCTTTCCTCCTCAAACACCTCTGATTCATCTTTTCTCTTCACTACTGTCAATACCTCTTCTCTAACACTCAAGCTATCTTCACTACCCACAACAAAACATTTTCACTATCCAACACACACCAATATGCACTAAAGTTTTATTACAGTGCTCCCCACATCTTAACCCTGTGATCGTGTATGGGAGTTGGAGGCTTTGGACTATGCCATGAAACAAACAAGCTCCTTCCATAATAGGGGGTGTTATTGTTTCGTGGCAATATTTGATGGACTCATTTACCTCCAAACTTCAGACAGACTTCATCACAGGGTCCTTTAGGAGGTTGAATTGGAAGGTGTGTGTGTGTGTGTATTCCTCTAAACTATGCCACGAAACTAATCCCTTATTAGTACCATTGAGTGTCTGTTTTCTGGTATAGGTTGGAGGAATCAGTCGCCTTTCAACTTAACAAGAGAATCCTTAACTATTGTATATATATAAACAAGTATTGAGTCAGCAGTGCAAGTATTGAGTCAGCAGTGCAAGTATTGAGTCAGCAGTGCAAGTATTGAGTCAGCAGTGCAAGTATTGAGTCAGCAGTGCAAGTATTGAGTCAGCAGTGCAAGTATTGAGTCAGTAGTGCAAGTATTGAGTCAGCAGCAGTGCAAGATAGTGTATGTGTGTGTGTGTGTGTGTGTAGAGGTGTCATACTGATTTCAAGGTATACCTCTATAATATTATGAGTGCAAGATATGGGTTGACAAAGAGTGAATATATGTGTGTGTGTGTAAAGGTGCTATATTGATTTCAAGTGACTGCCTCTATCTATATATATCTCAACAAAGACGTCTCCCTCGTTATGAAAATCCATCCACAGTGCTACTTTTAGTGTGGAAGGTGTCATATGGATTATCAAATGACTGTTTATTTCTTATATCTCAGCATATATATATAAAACACGAGACTGCCGAAGCAACAGATGCCCAACACACACACGAAGAAGATCATTGGGTTTATTAACCAGTCCATTGGGCCCTTTTCGATTTGTTTTTGATCTTGGAGCATTGGTTGACCATCAGCACCGTACTGGGGATAATTCACTCCATCCCCGGGCTAGTAGTAAGGCTGATAATTCATTTGGGGTAAGATACTGGGTCGTTGTTTTTGATGAAAGAAACTGGTTTTAGCGTTAGGCTGGGGGGCTGCTTGAGTTGCTGGGTCATAGTATTGGGTTTGGGGATAGGCCTGATAATCCATTTGGGGTCGTTGTTTTTGGTGAAATAAACTGGGTTGAGGGTTAGGCTGGGGTGCTGCTTGAGTTGCTGGGTCCTAGTACTGGGTTTGAGGATAGGGCTACTATGGTCCTTGATAGTTCTAACCATAAGGTTGCTGAAACCCTTGTTGGGGATGAGGGGCATTTTGATTTACAGGAGCTTGATACTGTTGCTGTTGCTCTAAATAGGGGTTATTTTGGCCGTGTTCAGGAGGAGGCCGAGGGACGGGATTTGGTTTTTGCATCATACTACCTACAGCAGACTCTTAAGTCATTAGAATCTTTTTCAGCTTTTTAGTAATCAATTAATTTGATGTGTGAATGGACATATGTGCATGAAAGTGGGTTGTTTGATCCAAGATGAGGACCAACACACATCTTCACTACCCAAATTGATCCAACAGCTGTTCAACAACTGTCAAACTTTAACTAATGTTTATTAACTTCTCAACCCTCCTATATTTTCATTATCACCAAACACCTCTAATACATCTCCACTATGCTCTATAAATTGGGAAGGAAACTACTGGACTATTATAAGCTACAATAACTGCAACATGAAGAAGGGTAACCAGAGGATGAGGAAGGGAAGAATTTGTCATCAGTGTACAGTACTCACCGAGAGGCAGAATGAAGAAGAATGGGAACCAACAAAGAAGGAAGGCCCCCACTACAATACCCAGTGTCTTGGCTGCCTTCTTCTGTCGACGAAACTTGGCCACTTTTCCTGGGGGTCCAGCCATGCGTCGTTCTGGGGAGTTAGTGGGGGAGTCTCCATCCTGGGGGCCATCTTCCCCCTCCTGGTCACCAGTTTGTCCCCTGAAGCTGCGGCGACCGTCATGCCAGTTCAGGGGTGCCATTGGTAACATGAGCCTGGCTATACCTTTACTTTTCTTCGCTCTTTTGTGAGCCTTGATCCTTTTCTTCTGGGCCTTCCTCTCGGCCTTCTCCTGTGCGGGTGTGGGAGGGGGTGGGACAGGTGTCATAAGACAGGTGCCATTAATACCACCCAGTCCAGTGGCTAGTCCTGCTGCCAACCCTGCTGCCATACCCACACCCATACCACCACGGTGTGCCCTCAGGGTGAGTTTATCTCCACCTCGGTGTACCCTCAGTGTCACGGCTGCCTTGGTGGTCTTGATGCCACTCTCCAGGAAGCGTGACTGTCGCACGGCGGCACGATAAATGCGCCAGTACACCCCAAGGATGACCAGGGTGGGCAGGTAAAAGGACCCAGACACAGAAAACAACACGTACCCAAGCTCTTGGTTCACTGTACATACAGTTGGGTCCGGATCTGGTGGTGTCTTCCACCCAAATGCTGGACCAATACTTATAACAATGGAGAGTGCCCACACTGCAGCAATGAGCACACCCATTCGTCGCTCCGTCATAATACTGGAATATGCCAATGGCCGAGTCACACCAATGTAACGGTCCAGTGATATAACACAGAGGGACCAGATGGAAGCTGTACAACACAATACGTCTGCAGTGGCCCAAACCTCACAAAACACTTGCCCAAAATACCATTTGCCAGAGACCTCGAGGGTCGCACTGAAAGGTAAGACTGTGGTCCCCAATAAGAGGTCAGCCACTGCCAAATTAACCACTAGGTAGTGAGTGGAAGAACGGAGATGTCGTGTAAGGAGTACTGCCAATAGGACCAACACATTACCACCAATCGTCAACATCACCATCACTGCTAACACAATACTCTTTACTACCGCTTCCACCAAGGCAGCGTCCAGTCCACCTTCTTCCTCAACCATCTCTTCCCCATCCGACCCCCATGTGAGGTTGTTATTAGTGGGATGGGAGGTGTTGGTGTCGACTGGTGGAGGTGCCAGGAGGGAGGTGGGTTCAGGAGGAGGCACATCGAAGTCATAGTCATCGTCGAAAATCCAAGAAGTGTTGAGGATCCGTAGAGTGAAGTTCATCCTGAAGACTCGACTGTTTTCACGACTTGGGTTTTTATCTTAAGATCTGGCTCTGACGTTTGTTTATCTTTTAATTATTTCTACAGTAGTTTTCATGCAAGTTTTCACATCATTGTTCTTTTACACAAGTTTTCTACACACATTTTCTTTTGATCATCGCTAAAAGTATCACAATGTATGAGCATATCATTTTTACAGTATTTTTCATTACAAGAATATCATCCCCTTTCTCTGGTTATGAATTAAACTCTTTTTAGATATTATAAAAATATTCCTTTTCACTCAAGATTGATACCACGTTACATTTTCTATGCTCATCAGTTAATGGTAAAAAAAGTATTGCACCGAATTTACGACATTCACGAGTAAAAATTATCCATTGTTTTTTTTTCCTTAAAGACCGTGTGATATCGTGTATGAGACTTGGTTGGTGGCTTCTGATTCCTCCTGACTATGCCACGTAACAAGCTCCTTCCATATAGTTGGTGTTTCGTGGCAATATTTGAAGGACTCACTAACCTCTAATTTTCTGACTACATAAATATCCTTCTTTCTCACGCGACGCTCTCACAAATTTTATCATCTACTATTCCACTTATTATTATTATTATTATCTTGTTAACTCCTTCTCCTTATATTTTCCTGTCTTCTTGTACTTTCCTTCTTTATTCAATTGTTCACTGAGTTCCCGTTTCGTTCTCTTCCATCTCCCTCTATATACACACGTTTTCCAATTCATTATTATCCTTCTTTCCACATACTACATACATTAGTTATTATTATTATTAGTCATCATTTCTTTCTTATCATTTCCTCTTCATTCTTGCCATGTTTATTCTCCCTCTCTCTCTCTTGTACCTTTCCTCTTTAATCTCCTCTACTCTGCATCTTTCCTCTTGCACAGCTTGTTCCTACTCTCCCTTACCTACTTCAACTCCTCCTCAAAGCCTCTCTCTCTCTCTACCTCTCTCTCTCCCTCTCTCTCTCCCTCTCTCTCCCTCTCTCTCTCTCTCTCTCTCCCTCTCCTTATTTTTCAATAGCTTTTTCTATTTCTCCTTTCTTTACTTTTCTCTCCCTCTCCCTGTTTCACTTTGGTATATTTTCTCGTCACCTCAACTTTTCTATCCACTTCAATAATATTTTTGTCTTTCACTCCTCTCTCTCTCTCTCTCTCCACCTCACAGATTCTCTCCTACTCTTCCTCCCGTGATTTTCCTCTCCTCTCCTCCCCTTCCACCACCTCCACCTCCTTCTCTTTTCGCATCACAGGGGCTCCAAGTTCAAGTCTCTTTTCTGCCACTCTCTGTCTCCTCCTCTCTCACTTCTTTACCGTGGAGACACACAAACATTTACACTTCTTTTCTTCGCCTCACACACACACACACACACAAGCGAACGAACACACACACACACACACAAACGAACAAACACGAGAGGGGAGAGGAGGCGAGATGAAACACGAGTTCAATTATTTTTTCACTTGTTTCACTTCATTAATTCATTGAAATTTACAACTGCTGAAAAATTAAAGTGGTGAGATTATTACGTGTCGACATCTGCTGAAAAATTAACGATGTGAATTTAATGTATAAGATGGTTTGTTTTCCCATTTCAGTTTTGTTTGTTTGTTTGTTTTTGTTTTTCAGTGCCGCCGTGAAAGACAATAGATGCTACAACAATTCTCGAGAACACACACACACACACACAAGTAAATATTCAAGAGTCGAGTCTGCATGGAAATAACCAACAATAGGCAACAACAGGAGGACTAAAAAGAATAGGTCCTTGTACTTCTGAACTTTCCCACTGTACTGTATGTATGTATGTATCTTTACTACTACATTAAACTTGTTAAGGGGAGAGTATACTTTTGGTACATTGGAGTGTCTTGATTCTTCCAAAGTATGCCAGAAAACAGACCCAGATGAAGAAAAATAATGGTATCCTGTTGCTTGAAATAGTTTGGAGGAATCATAATCTCCATAATGTCAGAACTCTACTCTCTCCCCTTAAGATACGATATATTGATGCCAATGCCGGAGAATGTAGGCCTTTATTTTATTCGACACTATAAAATCCCCGTTGTGTCCCCATCCCAGAGTTAATAAAAAAAAACAAATGTAGGAGATTGTTGTTGTTGACCTTTTTATATGCGACACAGGAGTTGATAAATATGTGTAGAAGTAATATGGAATGATGGTATTATGATCCTCTCCAACCAACTACACTTGTCACGTTTTAATCACATCCGACAAACTCAGTATCAATATCCACAAAATCCGTCAGGTAGTTCCATTTTTACCATATAATTTATTGACACAGAAAAATATCCATGACCCCGAGGAGTTGAAAAAAAGAAACTGAATGTGCTGGAACGAGAATCCATAATGTAATGCTGAGGAAAATTCAAGCCACCCACAAGAGATTATAAATAAATACAAAATAATGTGTGAGAAATGACATCATCCAAAGGGGAGAGTTGAAGCTAAATCCCAGTGACACCACAAGAGAGAGTTTATAAAAGATATGTGTTGATAAAAGAAATGTGACACCCACAAGACTTGATAAAAGAATTGTATTGATAAAAAAAGTGTGTTGATAAAAGAAATGTGACCCCCAGGAGTTGATAAAGGATTAAAGGTGTTAGAAAGATAGTGTTTGAAGTAGAACCCAGTGACCCACAAGAGTTGATAAAAAAAGTGTGTTGATAAAAAAAGGGTTGATAAAAAAGTAATGTGTTGATTTATGAAGTGTGTTGATAAAAAAGTAATGTGTTGATAAAAAGTGTTGATAAAAAAAAGTGTGTTGATAAAAAAAAACAGTGTGTTGATAAAAAAAAGTGTGTTGATAAAAAACAGTGTGTTGATAAAAAAACAGTGTGTTGATAAAAAAAAAGTGTGTTGATAAAAAAAAAGTGTGTTGATAAAAAAATAGTGTGTTGATAAAAAAGCGTGTTGATAAAAAAAAGTGTGTTGATAATAAAAAGTGTGATGATAAAAAAAGTTGTGTTGATAAAAAAAATGTGTTGATAAAAAAAAGTTGTGTTGATAAAAAAAAAGTTATGTATTGATAAAAAAGTGTGTTGCTAAAATAAAGTGTGTTAATAAAAAAGTGTGTTGATAAAAAAAAGTAATGTGTTAATAAAAGAAATGAATATGTGAAAACAATATCCGTAAAGCAGTGTAGTTGTTATTATTATTATTATTGTTGTTGTTGTTATTGTTGTTGTTGTTGTTGAGTAATAACATTGAGACTGGTCCTCCTCACTTCTCGCCTTTCCTCAGACTATACACACACACACACATACACACACACACCAGCAGATGCCTGAGCGCCTTGCAACGTCACAAATTGCAAGCGCGTGACGACAAGCCCGTCTGCAATGTGTCCCACGTTGCTCGTAACACTCCCCCCCCACCCCCACTCTCTCTCTCTCCTCTCTCTCTCCTCTCTCTCTCTCTCTCTCTCACTTCTTTCTTCCTTGTACCCCCTCCATCCACATACCCCCTTCACCTCTTTGCTCCTTATACCCCCTCTCCACCCCCCCACCTCGATACTCAGTACACCCCCTCCCTCTCCACCCACACCCCCTCACCCACCTCGTTACTCCCTACCCCTCCCCCCCCTTCCCATTTTATCTCCTCTCTCCTCCTTACACCCACCTCCCCCCAACCCCATTTTAATCTCTGCTGCTCTCATACTCTTCCCTCACCCTTAGACCCCCTCCCTCCCCAACCCTCTTTACTCCTTACACTCCCTCCCCCACCCTCTTTACTCCCTTACACCCCCTCCCCCACCCCCCTATTTTATCCTTCCTTCCACCCCTTCTCATCTCCCCTCATCACCGAAAGCATCTCCTTCCTCAACACCCTTCCCCTCCCCTCCCCTCTTCACTCCTTACCCCCCCCCTCCACCCCCCACCCCCCCACCCCGCCATCATTATCGGACTGAGATATAGGGAGGGAGAAGTTGACGACGGTGAAGTGGAGGTAAAATAGAAGTGGAGGGAAATTGGAGATAAAAGTGGAGGCAAAATAGAGGTTGAGGTAAATTGGAGATAGAGGTGGAGGTAAATTGGAGGTAGAGATGGAGGGAAAATAGAGGTAGGGGTGGAGGTATATTTGAGGTGGAGTGAGAGAGGTGGAGGTAAATTTGAGGTGGAGGTAAATTTGAGG
>JAWZYT010004630.1:0-2500 GCA_034508575.1 Petrolisthes manimaculis
GGGTAAATAAACTTGACAACAATACTGGATAAAAAGACAATTAGTAGGATGGAGAGATAGATGGTTAGTTGGTTGGTTGAGTGAGGTAAGGGCAGGGAGAGTGAGATAAGTGAGAGGGAAAGTGGAGACGGAGGGAGGGAGGAAAGGAAGGAAGGAGTGAGTGGTGGTTTATCTTACCTTTCCAACACACAACAAACACACACATGACCCCGTCTGTCTTCGCCTACTCTCTCTCTCTCTCTTTCTCTCTCTCTCTCACACACACACACTTCATCCCACTAATCATTTCACTACAACCTCTCATTTCACTCCATCACCTTCTCAAAATTTCCCTTCCCTATCCCTTATCTCTATTCTTCCATCCCCTCATTTACTTGTTGTCTATGTCATTTCTTTTCCCCTTGTACTTCCATCATTCTTCACATTTCTTTATTCCTCGTCCAATTCTTGCATCACTTTCTATATTTTTCTTGTTCTATTCCTTTACACTATTCATTATTATTATTATTATTATTATTATTATTATTATTATTATTATTATCATTATTATTATTATTATTATTATTATTATTATTATTATTATTATTATTATTATTATTATTATTATTATTATTATTATTATTATTATTATTATTATTATTATTATTATTATTATTATTATTATTATCATTATTATCATTATAATTATTATTATTATTATTATTATTATTATTATTGTTATTGTTATTGTTATTGTTATTGTTATTATTATTGTTATTGTTATTATTATTATTATTTTTATTATTTTTATTATTATTTTCGTTATTATTATTATTATCATTATTATTATTATTGTTATTGTTATTGTTATTGTTATTGTTATTATTATTATTATTATTATTTTTATTATTTTTATTATTATTTTCATTATTATTATTATTATTATTATTATTTTTGTAATGTACCCTGTTCCATTATACTCTGTGCCATCTCATTGTGTGTGTGTACTGTGAGTGTGTGTGTGTGTGTGTGTACTATGCCAGGTGTTGTTGTAGTAGTACCCACTTATCAGTTTGTAGGTTAGAGTATAGAGTATAATTATTATGCATACTCATACCTCATCTCACTCACCCACTCACCCACTCACTCCTGTTCACCTTATCTCTTGTTGACGCTCATACAAACCACCAACCAACCAACCAACCTCATCTCCCAATAGTCTCATACTACCCGTTCACCTCCCTCATACATGATACTCATTCTCTCTCTCTCTCTCTCTCTCTCTCTCTCTCTCTCTCTCTCTCTCTCCTCTCTCTCTCTCTGCCCCACCAAACCTTACGTCAACCCCCCTTGTCCTCCCACCATCCGACCCCATCCATTTCACCTCTCCTTTCTCTTCCTATCATACAATCACCTGTACACGTCTTGGATTTCCCCACATACATTCTCACTCATTCAGTTTTATCTTACATGTCCTTCTATTTCTCACGCTACTCCCCCCCCCCTCCTTCTTCCCCCCCCCCCACCCTCCACAATTGGGTTATTGTTTTTATTGTTATATTATTTTTATTATTAGTAGTAGTAGTATTTTTATTATTTTTATTTTTATTATTATTATTATTATTATTATTATTATTATTATTATTTTTATTATTTTATTATTATTATTTATTATTATCATCATAATAATTATTATTATTATTATTATTATTATTATTATTATTGTTAATTGTTATTATTATTATTATTCAGTGATGGTATTGTTATCAAAACTCTTTACCTGTGTTATATCAGTCCTTTTGGTACGTTATAATTGGCAATGGCTGAGTAACACATTGAGACAGTTCCCACCTCAGATGATGATGATAATAATAATAATAATAATAATAATAATAATAATAATAATAATAATAAACTTTGGTATACGTAGGTCTTATACTGTTTAGAGTGGTTAATAAATATTGACTGCAACTGTACATGACATACATACATACATACGTTCTTTAGATCCCCCCCCCCAACCCCCACACACACACCCCATCTTTCCCTTCCCTTTCCACTTCAAAGTTGTCGATCCAAAACATTTTTCTCACGAAGCTCAAAGGACATAAACTAAATTATTACAAGAAACTCCAATCACAGATAAAAAAATATTTCCGGCGGTCAGTCATTGAGGGAGAGATAAAAAAATAGTGAGGGGGGTAAGGGGTGTGTGGGTTGGGGTAAGGGGGGGGGTGAAGGATACGTATCTATAGTGTACTACAGAATTTTTCATTGAGGAAACTGAACGTGAGGACAATATTGAGGAACCTGGCTCAACCCTCACGTAGTAATAATAATAATAATAATAATAATAATAATAATAATAATAATAATAATAATAATAATAATAATAATAATAATAGTTAATACTAATACTAATACTAATACTAATACTAATAATAATAATAATAATAATAATAATAATAATAATAATAATAATAATAATAATAATAGTTAATACTAATAATAATAATAATAA
>JAWZYT010004630.1:7500-45000 GCA_034508575.1 Petrolisthes manimaculis
GAAACAGTTAGACAAAGTTCTGCCAAGCCTGGTAGAGTTATAGGGATTGTTTCCTCCTTTCCTATACACAAATTCCTAGCCCGGCCTTTTTTCCCCCGGGTTAGGTACATTTCCATTTCCATACCCGCAATGCGGGTGGGAGAGGTGGGTGGGGAGAGCCTTCTCTTTACTATACTTTATCTCTCACTATTAGTTAGCAACTACTACTACACCTACGGTACCTCCTTGGTATGGGTCGTAAGACCTTTTGAGGTGCTACTTGTCCTTGTAACTCCTCTCTCTCTCTCTCTCTCTCTCTCTCTCTCTCTTTCTCCTGTCAATTATTTCCACACGTTCATCCCCCATTCTTTAATATCTTCCCCTTTCTTGAATATCTACACACACACACACACACACACACACACACATTCAAAGAGCTTGTTTGTTTCGTGGCACAGTCAGGAGGAATCAGAATGCTCCAGGTCTCAACACACACACACACACACACACACACACACACACACACACACACACAGGGTTCACAACAAAGATGAACTAAGCATTTTTTTTTTTTTTTTTTTTTTTGTACTCTTATATTAATGAGCTTTGTCCCCCCAAAAAATATTTAATATGCTAAAATGTATACAGAACGTACTTATCTAATAACCATGCATATTTAAAGTACTAAACTGCATTCAGAATGTACTTAAATATCACTCCTTATTATTTAAAGTACTAAAATTGTATTCATAATGTACTTAAACTATCAATCCTTATATTATTTAAAGTACTAAAATGTATTCAGAATGTACTTAACTATCAATTCTTATATTATTATTTAAAGTACTAAAGTGTGCATGTAAAAAACGTAATAAACTAACAACCCCTAAATATTAAAATCACCAAAATGTTTACAGAAGAAGGTAATAAACTTAACACCCCGAAATATTTAATGTGCTAAAAAGGAGGGACGTACCGTAACAACAAAAAAGAACCCCTTCATATTTAATGTGCTAAAAGGTGAGTATAATACAGAACACGACATTCATTACCTTCCTTTAGTGGGATATTCTATTGTTGATGTTCTCGTCTCATCTCCCGTCTCGCCCTCCCTCTCTCTCCTTCTCTTTTTTCTTTGTCTCCTCTCACCTCCCTTCTTTATTATTCGCCTTCTCTCTTTATTATTCGCCTCCTCTCACCTCCCTTCTCTTTTTTATTCGCCTCCTCTCTTCTATTCTTTTTTCTTTGCCTCCTCTCTTCCCCTCTTTTTTCTTTGCTGCCTCCTCTCCTCCCCTCTCGTCTTTATTATTCGCCTCCTCTCCTCCTCTCTCTTCTTTTTATTCGCCTCCACCTCCCTTCTTTATTATTCGCCTCCTCTCACCTCTCCCTCTCTTCTTTATTCGCCTCCTTGTCATCTACTCTTTCTACTTCAACTTTTCATCTACTTATACAACCCTCTCTCTCCCTTCTTTTCTCTCCTCTCTCCTCCCCTTTTTTGTTCATCTACAATTTCTACCTTAACTTTTCATCTACTTGTACAACTCTCTCTCTCTCTCTCTCTCTCTCTCTCTCTCTCTCTCTCTCTCTCTCTCTCTCTCTCTCTCTCTCCGTGTCATGTACTCTTATCTCCTTCAACATTTTAGTTATTGTCACCACCGCTAGGGAGATGACGGAAACATCCCGTCTGTCTGTCTGTCTGTATGTTTATTTGTTTTTAAATTGTCAACAAGAGATCTCAGAATATTATGTGTGGCTTTGCTGGAAATGTGTGTGTGCGTGTGTATGTGTGTGTATTTTTTTTTTATTTTTTAGGATGAGTGTGTGTTACATTTAAGATCAGTGTGTGTGTGTGTGTGTGTTTTACATTTTTGGATTATTGTCTGTGTGTTTTTTCTACATTTTGGGATGAGTGTGTGTTACATTTTAAAACTAGTGTGTGTGTGTGTGTGTGTGTGTTGTTATGTTATGCTATGCTAATGTTTTGGTGTAAGGTAGGTAGGAAGGAGGGGAGGTGGGGTGAGAAAGAGGAGGGGGAGGAGGGGGGAGGGGACAAGTGTAGGACAGACATTTGTAACGGGACACCCCCTTTTCCCCCCCTCCCTCCCCCCACTCTCTCTCTCTCTCTCCTTACCCTCTCTCTCTCCCTCCGTTGGGAAATTGACGCTTGTCCTCTTCCCACTCATATTCCTTCCCTTTCTTCCCTCTCTCTCTCTCTCTCTCTCTCTCTCTCTCTCTCTCTCCTCTCTCTCTCTCTCTCTCTCTCTCTCTCTCTCTCTCCTCTCTTCTTCTTTACTTCCCTAACACACTCTTTCACACTCCTTCATCTCTCCTCTCTCTCTACCATTTCCTCTTTTCTTTTCCTCTCCTCTCCTCTCCTTCCTTTCCTCCCTCTTTTTCTCATCCCAAGCTATTCACACACTCCCTTTTCTCTTTCCTCCATCTTCTTCTCTTCTCCTTTCTTTACTTCTTTCTCATTTACTAATCATCCTTAGCTGTTCTTTCTTTACACTCCCTTACCCTCTCCATATTCTCTATCTTCACTTTCCTTTATCATATTTACGTGTTTTCGTGTCCATATATTTTTTCTGTGTCCCTTCTTCGCCATCTCATATTATTATTATTTTTTTATTTCACCCCTCCCTCCTCCTTTTCCATCTTCACTTTCCTTACTCCCTCATTCTTCCCCTGGTGCCTATACTATACTATACTATACTATATTTAATGCCTATACTGTATATCGTGTGTTGATTGCCTATAGGTTTGTTGATGTAGTATTGAAGAGATGGGGTGTGTGTGTGTGTGACATAGAGAAATTTGTTGTGTGTGTGTGTGTGTGTGTGTGTGTGTGTGTGTGAGTAGCAAAGTTTGAAATTTGATGTATGTGTTGTGTGATGCAAATATATTTACTACCACCCACCTATATACATCAAGTTTTGTACATGTTTATTCTGGGCTTTGCTAGCTATGTTGCTGTCAGACTTGTGTGTGTGTGTGTGTGTGTGTGTGTGTGTGTGTGTGTGTGTGTGTGTGTGTGTGTGTGTGTGTGTGTGTGTGATGCGTGTGTTTGGTGTTACCGCTGCTGTGATTATATTATTTTCTATGTTAGTCACGTTCTTGTGTGAAGTAGTGGTTATGAATATTTATCTGAGGTCTGGTAGGTAGATAGATAGTTGTAGGTTGTGTTTTACCATTGACCTCCTTCGTAATGTATGCAGCAGAAGGCCTATTGCAGGGATTGTTATAATTGCTATTGAATATATATTATGCTATAGAACAATATTGCAGTTTGTTTTGTTATTATTGCTATAGATTATTTATTATGCTATAGAACAATATTGCAGAGTTTGTTTGTTATTATTGCTATAGATTATTTATTATGCTATAGAACGATATGCTAATGGGTAAAACAGAGACTCATTTTGTTCGTTATTATTGCTATAGATTTATTTATTATGCTATAGATCAATATGATAATAGTTGAAACAGAAACGGATTTTACGACGTATGAATGATAGACCTTTATCATCACCTTAGATTCTGACATAAACCTATAATCATCCCCCTGTAGAGATAACAGTGTACCGTATGTATATTATGTATGTATGTACCGGTACTGTATAACTTCCTGTATGGCTTAAAAATGTGTAGAGTATTCTGTATATATTTCGTGACCGCCACGATAGCCTCTGTATACTGAAGTGCTGATGTATGATGAAGTGTTGATGTATGTTTAAACTCGCCACTGAAATATTTTTATCTGCCGAAATTGTGGCTTATAATTAGTCGCGTATATTGTGTTATATGGCGTATGTTAAAGTGTGTGTGTGTGCGTGTGTGTGTGAAATGGTGGCGTATAATTGGTAGCGTATATTACGTTATCTGGCGTATGTTAAAGTGTGTGTGTGTGAAATGGTGGCGTATATTATGTTATCTGGCGTATGTTAAAGTGTGTGTGTATGTATGTGTGTATGTGTGTGTGTGTGAAATGGTGGCGTATATTATGTTATCTGGCGTATGTTAAAGTGCGTGTGTGTATGTATGTGTGTGTGTGAAATGGTGGCGTATATTATGTTGTCTGACGTGCTGTGTGTATGTATGTATGTGTGTGTGAAATGGTGGCGTATAATATGTTAAAGTGTGTGTGTGTTTGTGTGTGAAATGGTGGCGTATATTATGTTATCTGACGTGTTGTGTGTGTGTATGTGTGTATGTGTGTGTTTGATATGACCGCAACAGATGCTGGGATGGAGAGGGGGGCGTACTCACAGAGAATAGCCACCACCACCACCACCACTACCACTACCACTACGGGCCGACGCTATGTTACGCAACCCCCACAACTCTCCCTCCGACTCTCAAGTGAGGAGGGACAGACAAGCCACATCCTCTCTGGGTCTGGTATTCCCCTCTATAGACCTCGTGGTGTGTGTGTGTGTGTGAGTGTGTGAGGGTTTGTTTATCTATCTTTTTTTTTATGGTGACACTCGGGTTTGTGGGAATCTTCTACTTTACATGTTTTGGGGATGAATTGAATTATACTAGGTGTTGTTGTTGTTGTTGTTAAAGTTCCTCATGTTGCCTGACCGAGCAGCCCCGAATTATACTAGTAAACAAACCCACTCTTGTTTCACCATTTATTTATAGTGACACTTTGCTAGTAACTGTTGCAGGGCTCATCTGTTTTGGGGAGATGAATTGGAGGGTTACTGATTCCTCCAAATTATACTATAGTTACCTAAATAGACCCTCTCAGTTTCACCTTTTATAGTGACACTTAGCTATAGTATCTATTTGACATCATATGTTTTGGGGAGGAATTAGAGGGTTACTTCAATATACAAGTAGGGGGGTTCTTTCCTGGAGGGTATGAAAGAGATTTGGACAGAAGTTGCAGGCAGTGGTGTGAAAGTTATTAGTATACGATCAATTTGAGCTATGATTTACTGCCTCGTCAATAGCTCTTATCAGTTTATGAGTTAATACATTACTTTTGTATCTAGTTTATTCGAGGTTTGGTTTGTTTTCACTCCAGTGGGTCTGTTGTTGTTGTCAAGTTCTGTCATTCTAATAATATAATTCATAGGTAAATATTTGACTTCCATTTTTTTATTTCTTTTTGTTATTGTTCCAAGGGAGGGGAGACACAATGTATTCCTAGTCCTTTACGATCACAAAATACCACTTATAAATCCGACCTAATTCTGTGTTTATCGTGTTTCAAAGTCAATCTGTGGGTCTCAATTTCTCCAGAAGGAATTAAAATATGATTGAATATTTTCATGTTTGGCTCTGGCGTAATGTGTGTGTGTGTGTGTGTGAGTGTAAGTGTGTGTGTGTGTGTGTGTGTGTGTGTGTTCATCGTACGGGTTTTCCAGTCTGCTCCAACAAAAATGTGGTACTGCAACTTTCAACTCATGATTCTCTCTCTCACTCCTCTCTCTCTCTCTCTCTCTCTCTCTCTCTCTCTCTCTCTCTCTCTCTCTCTCTCTCTTAATAAATGAGTGTTATTTCATCATGAATCTCAACAATAATATTAATCTGTTTCTTAGTGAAGTACCGAGGGCAAGGAATTATATAATATCAAAGCCCAAAATACGATAGAACGCAATGAATTTTTAAGCCTACTAGTTGACACACATACACACAATAATAATAATAATAATGATAATAATAATAATAAGCATTTTTATGTGTATATTATGTATGTTCTTCTAGTTTTAATCTCCTCCCTCTCTATCATCTGTCTACGCTTCTCCATTTACCATTCTCCCCTCATCCGCTTACTACCCTTACCTCTCCCTCCCTCTCATTTTATCTCTTATAGTATCTCCCCCGTACATCCTCCCCTCCTCTGATTATAGCCTTTTCCTCTTGCCCCATATAGCGTAGTAGTAGTAGTAGTAGTAGTAGTAGTAGTAGTAGTAGTAGTACGCTGAATGCATAATATGAGATAAGATGGCTGGAGTCATTCTTATCTTTCAGACATTGTCCACGTGGAGTCTGGGTGATTGTGGTAGTGGTGGTTGTAGCGTGGTGAAGGCGGCAGTAGTAATGATAGACGATTGTGGTAGTGATAGACGGTGTTGTGGTAACGGTGGTAGAAGTTGTACTGTAGTAGTAATAGTAGTTGTTGTTGTTGATGTTTTGATGTCCTGTGGAACTAATCATAAATAATAATCATTTCACAGGTGCTAGTAGTAGTAGTAGTAGTAGTAGTAGTAGTAGTAGTAGTAGTAGTAGTAGTAGTAGTAGTAGTAAAAATTCATACGGTACGGCATTTAAAGTTGTATTCACATGCTAGAAATTGCTAGACTGCATGACATTTCAACCATATTTCTCTCATCTCCTCTTCATCCAAGTACTGTACGAACCAACACCTCACTGAATCACATCCCCAAACACTCTGCTTAACCCACTCACACTCTCCCTTTCGCCTCCGATGCCACACGAGACTGTAAAACGCGAAAATATGCGATGCTGTATGTGGTATGCGGCGTTCATTCATCTTAGGAGCGCGGCGGGAGGGTTGGCAGCCCTTGAGCGGAGTAATACTAGCACCAACCAAAGTCACCAATGGATTCCACTCATCAGTCTTAACTTGGCTGGGGTTGAGGGAGCACACGTGTAGTCTCGCCTCTCCTGTGTGGATTAAAACAAACGCCCTTAAAGTGGTGCAGTTCTCCTAACCATTACTACAGGGGAACTCTTGTATTGTTGGATCCGAATTGGCGTTTCTGCCGACAGGTAAGGCTATCTAAATGTGTATATTGTTCAGTTTTCGGGTTTTCTCATATTCCTTTTTTTTTTTAGATACCGGTATATATAAATTTCGTTAGATCTGCCACCACCTCGGTTCAGATTCTTTCGGTTTACAGTATTTAGTAACGTGAGTGACCTGTTGCCTTCGTTATAACGTGTATTTATGTTACAACCTGGCAATGTACGTAGCTTATGTGTTATATCCAATTGCGGTACAACGTAAGGTATTTATTTGTCCACGCCCACCAGTGAAACCAGCTGTAGTGTAAAAGTTGTGTTAGGTGGAGGAATAACGTGTCGGTATGACCCAATAAAGGCATAAATACCATGCAAACAGGTGGATATTGAAATTGGAAGGCATATGTGAACTTGGTATTAACGATAAAATGTGAATAGAGGCACTGAAATGGGAAGATGCCTCGATAAATATGTAAGTTAGGTGTACATGTAAGTTAGTATAGCAGCGACAGTGTGTGCCGGGTATTGAATAATCAGCGTGGTGTAATGGTTTAGAAAAGACGAGGGAGCACCTGTGGGAAAGAGGGTGAGAGTAGTGTGTGTGTGTGTATGTATGTGTTTGTGAGTGCGTACGTCAGTGGGTGAGAGAGGCGTGGGAGGGTGAGCAAGTGTAGCAGCAGCAGCAGCAGCAGCAGCAGACACGTGGGTTAGCAGCAGCAGAATTGACTCGAGTTGGCCAAGGTCTGGGCTTTAATATCATAGCTTTATTTTATCGATTTAAATTAGTTGGTGCAGCATAGATTTGTCAGCTTGTATTGGCACACGCTATTGGGTTATAGAAGACTAGCCATTTCTCAACTGAAGCCATTACCCACCAAGATCTGATAACTCGTGAAAAGAACCTTAATGTTAGGGTTAACTGATTATGATAATTAGTTTATACAGTAAATTGATTTTTACAAATAACTTATACACCGCAATCCATTCAAGAAGCTCATTATGTAGCCTAGAAAGTCTGTCTAGTTCGTATACATTATTTTGTTGTGATTGGAATGAGGTTTCTTTTATATGTCAGTGTAATTACTTAGAGTGTGTACTATCCTGGTCAGGTCTGAATCCCTGGTTAATGAATGGGGTGCGTGTTCTAAGGACAGGTGTTCAGTGCGAGAAAGTTAGGTAGACCTTAACCAGTTTGTTGAGGTGTTCCTGTCTCATTTTTTAAAATTGGCATTTCCTCTTATTTTAACGTTATTTCTCCCAGATTTTTGCTCAAATCTAAACTCGCAACTTTTAAACGCAAGCTTAATTATAGCAAACATCACGTAAATTATTGTGCAAGTGTTCAACCCAAATTTATCGTACCTCTGAGCCCTTGATTCAAACCGTAAAGGTCTTGTCATTGTAAAGAGCAATGTACTTAGTCCCCGTCAGTCGGGAAATTATTATAAATAGAATTATATTACGTAATCATTGATTATTTCACACGTGAAAGTACTGGTATATGAAAGTTGTCAACACGTAGTGTCGTACAAGAGAAATATGCTGATTATTAAAACATTAACTGGGAGAAAATAATAATGATTTTGCGAAATTTTAGCTACAAGTTCAAGTTGAGTTTTGGCATGCTCTCTTTCTCGGTGTTACGCAATCATAGTGTATGGTGGTCAATATTTTTTTCGTGTTGTCTGTGCTGATAGTTACCATGCTGTTTTTGTTTCTTAGTTGTTGGGTTGATATGTTTCCGTGTTATGTAACGTCACCTTGATGATCTAGTGTAGTGACTGACATGGCGTAATAAGGGTGTATAGGCTTACCGTAGTAAACTTACGCTTGTTGCCAGCAGTGATGTAGTACCGGTAGCTTAGCAAGTCACTCAAGTTCAACTTTGTAGTATGTTGCATTCCATGTGCTGTACCTGTATACTTACTAGTCATATGTTGAAAGAAAGAGGAAATGCTCCGAGTTGATGTGGTCGAGCAAGGAAGCTTTGACTAATTTCAGTTCTGGGAAGGGGACTCTATCCAGGGAGGGAGTGATTGCGCAAGGTGGGACAGGCATGTTTGCGCTAGGGTGGGAGGAACTCTGTAGTAAGATGAGTTTAGTTTCTTAACAGATGCTTGCTTATACAGCATATAGTCGACTTAAGATCTAATTATTTTACGATCGATATCAGGTGTGGCTGTGTGGGAATGGGGATAGCCTAATATGATTAACGTACAGATTCCTACGTCTTGTCAAGAATAGAATACAGGAAAATGAATTATCGCATAATTATGTAGTATTACAGAATTTCGATCGATTTCTTATTCATCATAATAATCGACGAATTAAGTTCTTAGTTAGATATTCCATGGTTTTGTTTATAGTCTAAACTTTCTAACGAATCCACACAGCCTCTTGTAGGCAATTTATTTACTGGTGCCTGTAAGAGTAGAGCAAAAAATTACAATGTTAGGCTTAGCGCGTGGTGTACTATGTCTGAGAATGTGTGGGTCCGTGTGTGTCTGAGGTTAGAGTATATATTTAATGTTGGCTGCTGGTTACTTGCCTTGGCCCGGGATAGACTGTAAGCAGACTGGCACTTTACTCTTACACGTGGTGCCACTCTTGAGTCACGTGTGTGTGTGTGTGTGTTTGTGTTTTTCAATATGTCGATATTTTTTCAATGAAAGCGTATTGCATGTATGTAAATGTGTGTATATTTTAGTTGATATGAGTGTGATTTCAGTTTGACATGTCTATATTGTGTGTTTGTGGGCTGTGTGCACGGTTTAGTGTACACGTTTTATTGTGTACGCCTCACCAGGTTCCCTCGCGTACAAGTGTAGCCTAAATGGTTCGGCAGGTGTATCGTGACGTCATGGGGCCAGATCCAGTGTATAGTAATCAATTAGTGAAAGGAGTTGTCAGGTGAATGAATGCCTTTTACTTACGTCAGCATTGCGTGAGTTGTGGGAAAAGGATGGTACTTTCTGACTAATGCAAATGTTTGAATGTACCGGTACTATCAAAATAGAACGACATCCAAACGACTTTCTTATAATTTATGGTTCATTTAGCCATTCTGGGTTTTAAGGTGCAGATTAATTATTTAGTATGTATGTCAGGCATAAATTCGGTAAAAATTCCTATATTTATTTGGGCTGTTTCAATGGTGTGATAAGGAGCTGGCGACATTGGATGTACAGTACAATAGCCTACGTGGATATTAGTATGTAGAAAATGTAAGTGTGAGATAATATGCAGTAAATGTAGGTGGGAGAAAATTACAGCAATATTAACTATATAATTACTTCTTGGGGGATGTGGGATGGGGAATGAGGGAGGGAGGGAGAACCACGTGTTTGTATTGTAGGCCTAGTGGTGATGGTGGTTGGTGGTGGTGAGGGTGGGAGGGAGAGAGGTTACGAGGGAAAGAGCATGGTAGACAGGAGGGAGGGAACACGAGGTAGCCTATAGTAGAGTGAGAGTGAGGTAAGGATGGAACTCCAACGTATAGTAGGATCATAACAGTGTTCTCTAGGTCAGTCTGTAGTTGTTGTTTTCACAGTTGTCAATATGGAGAGAAGGGTTGAGGAAGGGAAAAGACCTAAGTAAGATGGGGGGAAAATATAAAGAAAGATACGAGGGAAGAAGAGGAGTGAATGAACAAGGAGAGCCGAGAGAAGTCTTAAGAAGGTGAAGGGTGGGAAGAGGAGGTAAGGTAAGGACAAAAGAGGATTATCCAGAGAAGAGGATGGGAATATGGGTAGACCTTAAGGCAAGAAGGGGGAGGGAGGGAAGTTTGGGTACGGTAGGATCGAGAGGAAAACTATAAGTGGTGGTTGGTTGAGGGGAGGAGGAGGGTAAGAGGAAGGGAGTGTGAGACAGGGAAAGCTCTCTTGGAAGGTAAGTAGGGGAGGGTACAGACAGGGAGGGATGTATGAGAGGGAGATAGTTAGGGATAGTACTCATAGTAGGCTAGGTGGAGAGAGTTGATAATAGAGACAAAATATGGTGAATAGGAAGAGTCAGTTTGGAGGAAAACCAAACGACAGATAGATACATAGATAAAAAGAAAGTGAGAGCAACTTGAAGGAGAGAGAGAGAGAGAGAGAGAGAGAGAGAGAGAGAGAGAGAGAGAGAGAAAGGGGCGTGGCGTGTGAAGGTCAAAGAACGGAGGGGAGGTGGGGACGGGAGGAGGAGGGGGAGACACACACACACACACCACGTTAGACGGCGCGTGAGGCACATTGATCCACTCCGACTCCCCTCACCTCCTCCCTCTCCCCTCTCCCTCCCCTCTCCCTCCCCTCACCACCTCCCGCTCCCTGCAGTGTTCCCGCCAAAACAGAATCTCCTCGCCACGCCCTATTCACAGTACCGTACCTACCTAACGTCTTCACTTTATTATGTAACTTAGTCTAACGCTGCTACTTCCTTGATCGCTGTCACTTGGGAAATTATTAAATTCTCCATTATTATGAATACTGCTCCAAATATATTAGGTTTAATTTCACGCATCATGCGCATACGAACGCACGCACGCGCATACTTTTGTTTTTCTCCAGGGTTAGGTTTTCCCCTCAGTTGAGAGAGAGAGAGAGAGAGAGAGAGAGAGAGAGAGAGAGAGAGAGAGAGAGAGAGAGAGAGAATGACACACACACACACCTAAAATATGTCACACTTTCCCCGCCAGAAGTCAGTCACGTCTTTCGCGCCAAATCTGCCGCCCCACCCGTCCCTCCCTCCCTACCTACCTACCTACCTCTGCTTGCTGCCTGACTGACTGCCTGCCTGATGTTACGTATGTGTGTGTGTGTGTGCTTCTAGTTCCGCCTGCTTCTATAATCTACGGTTACTACATTCTGTTTGCAGCGCCACGCCCCACCCTGCCCTAGTTTCGTTCGGTGTTTGTCTAGGCTGCAGTGATGAAGTGGGCCATATCTTATGAACGAATTGGAGGGTTTCTGATTCCTCTAATGAGTCTCATTAATTAATCTGCTATGGAAACATATGTCCTCGATATAATCTATAGGGAATCAGGGAAACAGGTTAGAGGAATGTATCAGAATTCCTCCAATTTCTTACGACAGGTTACTCACTTCTCATATTGGTGTCAAACTTGCAACTTGAGAATAGTGAAAGTGAACAACGATACCTGCTGAGTTGAGATGACCAGACAGCAGCCAGCAATGTGAATAGGTACAGTCACGAGCACTAATAAGTATATAGGTTGGGTTGAAGCTTTGAACAGTCCGACTCAACAACGAACTAATTCCAATGTAGATCTTATTGTGCATGTATTTACTGTCTCTAGGTATTCGAAGCACACCTGGATAGTTATTAATGCTCGTGACTACTTCTTACAGTATATTTATTTATAATTATTCGTCTTACAGTGATTAATAGGTTTTTGTTTTTATAATCCCAGGGTTTGTATCTGTTCACGTAGCCTAATCCCGCCCTCCCCGTCAGATAGGCTAAGTACTAGGCTGCTTCGTTTGTTTATGCATTTCTTATTTCTGTATTATTTTCTCCTCGTTAGGCTACTTCATTAAGATCGTGTCTCCTCTCATAGCAGTGTTTATTGTATCATATTGTTTCTTTCGTTTCGTTATGTTATTGTGACTTTCTTCGATCCTGTAAGTCAGTGGAAATCGTTCACGGTGTTGGAATCCAGTCCACCAAGCCTTAGTAGTTATTGTGCCAACTCTTGCCTCACGTCACATCATCATCATCATTATCATCATCATCAGTTCCTGTCTCCTACGTGGGTTTCAAAAAGGTGTGGAACTTCGTGGAGATACTCTAGACGGTGAACTACTGAACCCTGCAAACAACTGTGTCATGAAACAGATTCCCTAATAGTAACAACATTTGAGGTGATTTGCTTAGCCTACTGGGATAGCCTAGCTTGCTTGGTATTTGGTCCGTGATGTTTACTTCTACTTTCTCACATGGCTCGCTTGTTTAGTTTCAAATGTGTGGTAAAAAATTCAAAGCCTACAGCCTACTATAGTAGATTCAGATTCAGATTCAGATTTTTATTATTAGTAATCATGGTTCAGGTATACATACATACATGCTAGTACTATTGACATTCAGTATATAGGCTATTGCAGTTCAGTCTTACTTGTATTGTGAGACGGGTGATCTATTAAATTATAACAAAACAACAACTCCGAAGACTAAAAAGAATGGTTTGTATGAAAAAAATCCAAGTTACACTTTTTTTCGTCAGTAGTGGGTACACAGCATATAACCGTAAACATACCGGTACCTTAGTATAGGCTAACCTCTTTACCTCCCTGTCAAATTCCTTACCTGACCAACACTGCCACTTACACAGCCACGCACTACCACTTACCAAAACTTGTGTCCCGGTGCCACCTCTTATCTTATACCTATATACTTGTGGTACATTAGAGCCTCTTGATTCCTCCATTGTATGCCAGGAAACAGAACACGAGATTAATAAAAAGAATTGGTGGGCTCTGGTTTGGAATAGTTTCTCAGGAGGAACAAACAATTAGTTGCGCCAGATTTAGCAACACACACACACACAACTCTCTCTCTCTCTCTCTCTCTCTCTCTCTCTCTCTCTCTCTCTCTCTCTCTCTCTCTCTCTTTCAGTACAACATGCCACCCAGTTACTGCATAGCATTCCTTCGCGAGTCTTGCCTGACAACGTGCCTGGTGAGCATGGCAACCAACCAACCAACCAACCAACCACTACTGCCATACAACACTCATATACTCAATACTCAGCTACTTACTTACACACTCAAAGACCTCGATTCCCCCAAAGTATGCCAGTAAACAGGATCAGATTGACATATATATAATAATAATGGTAGCCTGTTGCTTGAAGTAGGTTGGATGAATCAGTTGCTCCATATTTACCATCATCACTTTACTATCTATCCCCTTAACTACATATCGATTTTTTTGTGATGGTGTTGCGAACAGGCATTCATTCATGTCACCAGTGATTGCAACAACACAGACAAACTCATGCTGAAAAATGATCAACAGATTAATTTCAGTTGTTAAATACTATCATGGGTTTAAAATTTTGTAAGAATGTTTTATTTTTTTTCGATGAATACGATAATTGTACATAATATACTACGATATGACTACTACTAATAACGTGTTGTAGAAGACTATTACATCTTTCATATCGCTTAGACCATTACTATCGTGTTTTACTTTTGATTATCACTGATTATTACTGTCTTATTACTATCGTCATGTACGGTACCTACTATTAGTTATCATTGACTACTACTATCATACCTACTATCGTGTTCTAGTAGTCTGTTGAGTGAAGGGCAATGACCAGCTCCACTAACCCTTCCCTATGCCTAACACACATACATACCGTTCCTACAAGTCTAGTTAGGCTTACTTATATACTCTGTCAGCATTCCAAACCATATATACTCTCCATATATACCATTTACTCCCCTCCCCCCTTCACTTCCCTCCGCCCCCCACACATGTTCTCTCCATCCATCCATCCACTTCTGCGTTATCTCCTTCATCCCTGTTTTTGTATTCTATCCAACCCCTCTTCCCCACATTGTCCCTCTACCTACCTACCCTCTTCACATATTATCAATCTATTCACTCTCGTACCCACGCACTATCCATACTCGACTGTGTTCTCACCCACCAGTTTGCCCTCTCACTATTCTCCCTTCTTCCTCCCTCTATTAAGCATACCTGGACCCTAAAGGACCTCTCTCTAACCTCTTACTCCAACCCCTGCCTCCTCTCTTATAGTCTACACATATACCCCTTCCTTTCCACCCGTCCCCTCCTGTCAACCCTCTCCCATTCTTTTTACACTTCTACGCTCTCCCCCCTCCCCCCCTCCCCTCTAGTGCACCACGTGCAAGCGTCCGTGTCAAGGTGTGTGTTGCCACACGTGTTGCTCTGGTGACGACTACTGCTCCTGTCTCCACCCCGCCCCCATCCTCATTTGTCGTTTGATTTATGTAGGCTAGTTGTCCGTGTGTGTGTGTGAGAGAGAGAGAGAGAGAGAGAGAGAGAGAGAGAGAGAGAGAGAGAGAGAGAGAGAGAGAGAGAGAGAGAGAGAGAGAGAGAGGATGATAAAAGGTGCAAGTGTTAAACTTTGATTACTGTATGACTGGCCAGCCTTAGTGACGCATAGACTAAAGTAGGAAAACTTTTACCCTGTCGCCCTCAAGATTGTACATATATCCTATGATTGATTCCCCTTAGTGGCAGCACAAAAATAAGGCTACACCACATAGGGCCTACACAGATTTAATAGTGAATGGAAGATAATACTTTGTAGTGGGAAATTAAAACCAGCAAAGAAGGAGTAGTAGATGATAGTGACCAAACAGGAAACAAGGGAGAGTAATAGGGAAGGGATTGAGGTGGTAGGTGGTACCGTAGGTAGATATAGTGGTAGTGGTAGCCTCGGGTTTGTTGTAGTAGTGGTAGTTAGTGGTGGGTTTAGTGGCTAGTAAGTAGAGGTAGTGGTGGGTTTGTTGGCTAGTAAGTAGTGGTAGTGGTGGGTTTGTTGGCTAGTAAGTAGTGGTATTGGTACTTTTGGTGGGTAGTAAGTAGTGGTAGGTTTGTTGTTGTGAGTAGTGGTAGTGGTAGGTTTGTTGTTGTGAGTAGTGGTAGTGGTAGTGGGTCTGGGAATGTGGACGTGAATATATGTAGGCTATACAAGTTGGAGGCAGCAGTCAGTGGTGGGGAGTTTGGCCTCCACGTCCTTGAAATGGTTGGCTGGCAGGTGTATTCATGGGGCGGCTGGCTGGCTGGTAACGACGACACCTGATGCAACACACACTATTTATCGATTGGTAGCCTCGCATTGCTGACTATATATATATCTATGTGTGTGTGTGTAAATTTTAAAGTGTATATACCGTGTGCTCAGAGGGAATAGGGTGACGTGTAGGCTATATGATAAAAATATAGAATTGGGGTATTGATGATAATATATTCCACTGAAAAGAGTATCGAATTCTAAACGGGCATACATAAATAATTGGGGCACCTCTCAGCCTAGACCTACTTCTTTAATTTCCCATATGTTTAGGCGTATTTCACCAAACCGTTGGTAATTGAACACCTTTGATCCCTGGCTTGCATTCTTGTTGCAGTGACTGTGTGAATCAACGTGGTGCAAGGTTACCATCGATTTTTTTTGCCCTTCCGTTCCGCAACCCAGCTCACTCTCGCTCGCTCGCTCACTTTCTTTTAAGCATCGAGCAACACGTTGGTTGTCAGCGAGGGGGATGCATAGCATATTGTCTGGAAAGAACAGGATCGTCGTCGCACTCATAGGATACATACGAAAATTCAAGTTAATAAGATTTTGCGAAATTGCCTCGATTAATAGGTTCAAAACTCGCATCCTCCTCTGTCTAAATCCAGTGTGATTTTTTGTGAATCCCATACGAACCTTCAAGTGTGACAAAACTTCGTGATGGAGAGCGACAACTCCTGTGACTCACTGATGGAGATGATGGTAATTGTAACAGAACACTCGTGATACTTAATTCCTGACCAGAGACGAACGGCAGGCACCACACACACACACATACCGGTACCCTGCATTCGAACTCAACCTCTATAGATGTACTGGGTGGGGTGTAATGAACAATACCAGGCGATTCGAAGCTTTCTTCTCACATTCTGGTCAGAAATTATGTGTCACGAGTGTACTTACTATAATTAGGAAATCAGTTTCATGACATAGTTTAGGAATTCACCATGCCTTCGTAATATGTGTCTGGTGTGTTGCATTTTGATTCAGGAGAGACAGTAAATGAAGGAAATTACAATCCCGCCGAATAAATGTGAATGACAACACAAGATTGCGTCCGCTCTTTAAAATTGTGTGTTGGTGATGGTCTGGGTGTGAAGGTGTGGTGAAGGGAGGGTAGTATAATGTGTGTCTCGTGTGTTTGTGTGTGTGTGGTAAAGGGAGAGTATTATAATGTGTGTGTGTGTGTGTGTGTGGTGGTTGGGGTGTAATAATGTGAGGGTACATGAGTTGAGAGGATCATTGCGTAAGTTAGTGAGGTAGCAATGAGTTACTAACGAGTTGTGTAGACGCTTATGGTGCCAAGGAGTTTTATGACAGGTTGATGATGGCTGTCTGCATCAGGGATTTTACTGTGAACGCTGCTGCACTGGTGGCGTTAGGGATTTTAAATGAGATAGGGAATATTTCTATATGAATTTACATGTTGGAGGATTACGGTATTAGATCATCAGATTTAGTTATTAATTAATGTTGATATCACGGTGGCATTTTTAGCCTATAATGAATTGCACGTAGAGAGCAAAGGCATCAAGGAAATCTCTTTAACAAATGTTGGATGATGCTTTGAGAATGATTATAAAAGTGTAGAATTACAATGTTGGTAAATCTGGAGCATCTGATTTCTCCAAGCAACAGAACACCATTATATTTGTTCATCTGGTCCTGTTTCCTGGCATATTTTGGATGAATCAAGGTGCTTTAATTTGACAAAAAAGAATTATCTACCCCCTTAAAGTTATGTAATGGTCATATAAAAGTTCCAGACTGTTTATGTAGCCTGGTTCTGGACTGACCATCTCGAGGACATCCAGACCAGTTTCCAGGGGACACCAGGTTATTATTTTTGGGTTAGATTTTTTGTTTAGCCTAATCCGATTCTTCCCCAATGGCGCATATTTTTTACAGTCACAACATTTCGGTCTTGACTTGTGTGTGTTGTTAAGGTACCGGTAGTCTATCTATGTATTGGTCTGACGGGAGGAATGGTTGAGGTACTGTACCGTATGAGTTAGTTGATGGAGGGAATAATTATTTGGAGGATATATATGATGGCAGGGATAGATTTGTGTGTTTTGTAAATGGATAGCAACTATAATCTACTTTTTTTTTTTTTTCAGAACCCGCAAAATATCAACAAATTTATGATGATCGAGCCAGAAACGGAGTGGTCCAGTGACGGTCCCCTGATGGATGACCTCTGGAAGAAGATTCAGCTGCCCTTCCTGACCCCACCCTGCTCACCATACAGGGAGGACCTTGATCTTACCTCTCCCCTGCCACAATATGAGGACTTCACAACCATAGACATCCCAGAGTCCTTCTTCACAATGCCTACCACAGATTTGCCTCTACTGGAGGACAACGACATGAAGGTGAACCTCGAGTCAGTCATTGATCTGGAGAATGAACTTGATGGATGTGAGAGTGGAGGACTGGCTTGCCAAAATCTTCCATTTAGTAGAGGAACCTGCACGAGTTGTACACAGCTGGCCCTGGCTGGGTCTGAGCTGCGACACGATTGTATGTGGCAAGGGACGTGTACAGCAGAGGCCCACAGTTACCATCATAACCACTCGTCAGATACTCCTACATTGCAACAACTAAACTCTCGTACACACAGGGATTCATCATGCTATCACCTCACAGACCTCCTCCTTGACCCCAATGGAGCGCTGGATAGCTTCAACTACTTGTCAGACTTTGATGATCTGCACGACGACAACGATGACACGGACGATCTTCACCATCCCCGCCCTGACACACCCTCAGAGTCCTCAGAGACCGACACAGACGAGGACGAGCGTTCATACACTGACGACGACGAGGAGGACTACATTGGAGTCAGTCATGAGGAGGAGATCACCACTACCACCACCACCACAGCATCACCCTCCACCTCCACAGCTGTCCATGTTGACCACAGCTACTTCTGCCCAAGGATACCATCGCCCTCACCCTCCACCACAACCCGTCGCAGCAACACCACCACCACATCCAGTAGCTCACAGCAGCACCGATCACAGCGCTACCACAGTCGCTCTTCTCGACTACAGGCGTCCACAGACTCTGGTGAGTACAGCAGTTTTTCTCTGTTCCCATATACTGTATTTGTTGGTGTCTATTATTACTCTCAGGCTTGGTTAACCCACAAGTAGCCACTATTAGTACCATGTTATTGTTGAAATCTTGCAGTTGCGAACCGTATACCTGACTAAATCCAGTGACAAGCCTGAGAATGATAATTGACCCTCAGATCCTGAGATATGGTTCATAAGTTTCATTACTAGTTACCAATGTCATGCAACACAACACTCCTTGGCGTGGCGTGGCGTGTACAGTAGTTATGAACTTAGCTACTCAGTACATAATGCATACAGATAAAGATTATATAATGAATTATTGTGGTAGAATCAATACATTATAAGCATATGACAGGAGGTTTCACATATAGGACCTAGCTTATTTGAGGACAGACTCATTTCCCATTCTTATTGGTCCCCAGTAACGTACCATATTGTTCCATACACAAATGACACCGAGACTTTTGTATGATAATATGCACTTAACATTCGTATCTAAATCATATAGTTTGATACTATTCCCATAAGTTAGCTTCATCAATATTGGTCTCCCTACTAAAATATATAGCGGTACCTATTCTTTGATCTCAATTCCTCGCGTCTGTGTCTCAATTGTTAATGTTTCATCACTGTCTTGACTCACCATTCTGTCAGTACTAAATATGTCGTATAAATATTATCCCATCACCCGCCCCTGCCATCTTCAAGTACAAGTAGGACTAATGGCTTGGGAGCACACATTGCATCAGGAAAACTTTGTCGCATCTAATGTTACGGCCCCCAAGGCGGGGTTGCGTAAACAAGGAAAGTTCAGCTTGAGTATGACGGACAGTGTGGAGGCTGTACTGTATTAGATATGAAGGAGGCAGTTAGATCCATGTAGGAGGGTGGTTTGTTTTGCATAGATTGGAACGAAGAAAGTGGGAGAGTGAATGATACTTGTATAGCTTAATGTAAGAAGAAACCGTGTGTGTGTGTGTGTGTGTGTGTGTGTGTGTGTGTGTGTGTGTGTGTGTGTGTGTGTGTGTCGCGTGCACAGCGGCGTGGAATTTGACGTAAGTGCAGTAGTGCATGCTTGTGTGTGTGTGTGTGTTGTGACGGTGCCGGTAGTTTGGTGCAGCGCTACAGACAGACAGACAGACAGACTGACTGACGTGTCTGTCTGTTGGCGGAGGTGGTGTAAATGTGAAGAGTCTACAAGTCAGTGGTACAGTGAGTGAGTGAGTGAGTAAGGTAAGGACGGTAGTGTTAAAATATGTTGTTGTTGTGGTGGTCCAGTACAGAATATCAAATAGTTTATATATATACTGTGTAAAGCATTAACGTGGCTGGCTGTAAGTGTTTATGTGACAGATTGTGATTGGAGAGTGTATGTGTGTGTATGTGTGTGTGTGTGTGTTTGTAGTGGTAGTAGGGTAGGAGATAACTTGTGTGTGTGTATCTGTAGTAAGGTAGGAGATAACTTGTTTGTGTGTGTGTGTGTGTAGTAAGGTAGGAGATAACTGGTGTGTGTGTGTAGTAAGGTAGGAGATAACTGGTGTGTGTGTGTAGTAAGGTAGGAGATAACTGGTGTGTGTGTGTGTGTGTGTGTGTAGGGTGCGGCATGTGTGGTGTTTCCTGATCGAGTGAGAGGAGGAGAGAGGGAAGAGGAGAGGGATGGGGAGAGGGGGGCGCGACACGTTGCCGCCAATGTTGCGTCATATACCTCCCCGAGTCTGTCCTCTCCCCTTCCTTCCCCCCTTATCGTTCTCCTCTCCCCATCCTCTCGTATATCCTCTCCCCTACCCTCCTCCTCATCCTCTTCCCTCCCCTCCTCATCCTCATCCTCTCGTTCTACCCTCCCACCTCATATTCTCGTATTTCTCTCTCCTCTCCCTTCCCCTCCCAATCCTCTCCTCTCCCTTCCCCTCCCCATTCTCTCTTTTTCTCCCCTCCCCTCCCCGCCTCTTCCACTCTCGTCCTCCCCCCGTTCTCAACTCTCACGCCACTCCACGTCCCGCATCCCCCCCCCACGCTTCTCTCACTCTCCCCCCACGTCTACGCCCCACTACCTCTCCCTGTCCTTCCCTTCCTTGCACGCTCTTATCCTCCTCTCCCTTCCCTCTCCCTTCCCTTCCCTCTCCTTTCCCTTCCCTCTCCCTTCCCTTCCCTCTCCCTTCCCTTCCCTTCCCTCTCCCTTCCCTCTCCCTTCCCTTCCCTCTCCTTTCCCTGTAGTTGTCTGGCCTTCATATCTCAACCCAAGTTTGCCCTTTCCTTCTATCTACACCCCCTCCATTCCATCCTTCTTTACCCCCTATACTTGTCTATCCTAACCCACCCTCACCACCTTCCCTATCCGTCCTTGACTCTCTCTCTCTCTCTCTCTCTCTCGTGTGTGTGTGGAGGTTGCAGAACTTTCTCGTGGTGCAGTTGATGCCATGTGTGTGTTCGTGACGTGTGCCTTTAAGACCCCCGTGTATAGTCAAGTCAGTCGATAGGCACACGTTTATTTTAACTTGAGTCCCTCCTCTTCTTCCTTGCCTGCGTCATCTCCTCCTACCTTGCTCCTCCTCCTCCATGTCTCTCTTCCCTCCCTACCCCACCACCTGTCTCTCCATCCCCGCCCTACATCACCAGTATCTCCCTCCCTGCCTGCCCTTCCCCACCTCCTGTCTCCCTCCCTCCCAACTCCACCACTTCTCTCCCTCCTTCCCTGTCCTACCCTAGCCCTCCTCTCCTTCCCTAACCCACCTCCTGTCTCTTCCCCCCTTCTATACCATTCTACCTTTCCCTCCTTCACTGCACTACCTACCCCACCACACCACTTCGTCTTCCCTTTTCTACCCCTCCTTTCCCTAATACCCCTTCCTTCCCTCTCTGTCTCCCACTCCTCGTCACCTAACCTGTTTGGTCTTCCCTGTTTCCCCCCCCCATCTCCTCCTAAGTTGCCACACCCCAACTTATTTCTTTCCTAATACCTCCTCCCCTTCACCCCTTCCCTGTCCTGCCTTTTCTCAATTTATTATTTGTTTTATGAATGTAATTATTATTTGGGGCTATATGACATTTCTTTATTCCATCCTCTATCCTGTTACCTCTCATGTCAGTCAGTTTTCCCTCCCACACTCATGGCCTTGACCTCCACATACATCCCCCTTCCTTGCATACACGCATACACACTAACCCTTACGTAAAAGTAAATATATACACCTTGCAACTCGTGGTATATCGTTTCGAGTGACAGTGTAGGTTACCTGACGTCAGTAGTGGTGGTGGTGTTTGAGGGAGGAAGTGGTTGGTCTGTTGGACACACTTTGAATAAACTGTAGAGGAGACGAAGCGTGAGTTTGAGGAGGCAGACCAGACCAGCAGACCAGACAGTATTCCTTCCCCCCACACCCGTCCCTCTCCCTCACCCGTGACGCAAGGTGTACGACAATGTTACCAGAACCGATAGTCCGTGTTTAATTAAAGGTGTTTCGCCTGGGGGGGGGGGGCTCTGACATTTTATGGGTGAATTTTACATAGTGAATAAATAATCTGATCAGTGTTTTATGTATGATTGATTATTATATTGTACATGTGGATCCACAGTCTCTCTTGTTTTTCGACTTGTCTCATCCTTCTTTCCTTACATCCTTCAAAATCTCATCCTTCTTTCCTTACATCCTTCCCCATCAACAACAGTATACTTCATTGTCTTTCCACCCACCTCGGCTACTTTTCTGTCGTCTGCATACCTCAAGTCTCGTCTCCTTTCAGTACAGATGAATAGGGAAGACTGATGAGGGTCACACACCGACTTTGTTTACATGGCTTCTTTGGCATTGTTTTGTTGGTGCTGATTGGCAGTGGTAATCATTAGGTGACGGTAGTAATGGTAGTGGTTGAGTAGTGGTGGTAGTGGTTGACTAGTGGAGATAGATGGTACCGTAGTAGTGAAAATTTAAGAAGTTGTTTTTTAATTAGTAATGATGGTAGAATAATATAATATAGTCATTAATAGTGATCATAATTTGTGTCAGTAGTCCTACCTGGTGTAGTAGTAGTAGTGGTAGTGCCAGTGACTTGACTTTTTGGTGGTAGTATGGTTGGTGGTCTGGGGGGAGGGGGTGGGGGTGGGGGTGACTTTGTAGAATGTGGTATGGAGGGTTGCATGAAGTTGAGTGGAGTGGAATGGGTTACTAAGGTGTGTGGATGGTGGAGATGGTATTGGTGGGGATTGATATTAGCCACCGCAACAGCGAGGTGATATAGCGCCAGATAAAGGTGATAGAGAAATGACACAGCAAGCAGCAGGAAGGAGATAGTGTGGGATGAGTGTGTTTGTTGTTGCTTACATAATCGATAGTGGAGCTAATGGTACTAATGGTGAATGGAGTCAAGTAGTGATGAGGTGGTGTTAATGGTGGTGGTGTTGGTGTTGTCAAAGTGGAATGGGAAGCAGATTGGTGTTAGTGGTTGGGGATGGGGTTGTTTATAGTTTGTTGTTTGTTGTTGTGTAAGGGATGAGTTGTTGACGTCTGGTAATAGTGGGGGAGGAGGGGTAGTAGTAGTGGTGGTGTTGATGTTGGTGGGGTGAAAGACCGCTGGGAGGGAAGGATGGAAGGTAGGTAGGTAGGAAGGTAGGTGTTAAGGAAGTCATTGGTGCGCAAACTGCATTGAACAGGTGGTCGGTTGGTCCTTTCCTTCCTTCCTCCCTCCCCAGAAACTCACTCATTGTCAAGGCCAGACCGGCGCGCATGATTGTGGTAGTTATTGTTGGTTGTGCTGGTGTTTGCCTTTCGTAATTGTGGTAGGTAGGTAGGTAGGTGTAATGTTGGTAGTAGGAGGTGCTGGGTTTTTTCGTGATTGCGGTAGGTAGGTAGGTAGGTAGGTAAGTAAGTAAGTAGATAGGTGTGTGTAATGTTGGTAGTGGTTGTGGTGGTCTTTTGTAATAATTGCAGTAGGTGGATACTTGAAATAGCGACAGGACTTGTGTGGTTGTTTCTCTTTATAACGAATAAGTGCTGGAAATACAGTGCAATACAACTTGACACAGAATGTAGGTGAAAAAGCCACGGATCCATTTGGAGTGGATTCTATATTAACGTTCCTGTCTGTCGTGTTTCATGTAAGGGAAGGAAGGGGCCTTGGAGGTATGGTGGTCTGTCTTGTAGTTGTGGTCACGTTGGTAGTAGTGGTGGTGGTGGTGGTGGTGGCGATGCTCCGTGTAATTGTAGTACTGTACGTAAGGTAGTAGTTGGTGGTAATGTTGGTTGTGGTGGTGTTCCTTTATACTAATAATTGTGGTAGCTGTGGGTAATGTTGTTGGTGTTTTATGGGTGGTAATTGTGATAGTTGTGGTGGTGATGGTTGAGATGGTGCGATGTGAGTTGGTCGAAAACACACACACGGACAGGCTGGTAAGCACACAGGGACCCGCTATAAAAAATGTGTCTAATCGCAGAATTCCGACAGAAATCGTAAGACACAGACAATCAATCACAGTCATTTAGAACGGTAGGTGACAGATAAACAGGTAAATGCTAGACGTAGATAGGTACTAATGACTGTGGCAGGTGTGTGTGTGTGTGTGTGTGTGTGTGTGTGTATGTGTGTGTGTGTGTGTGTGTGTGAAGGAAATAATAGGTGACAGGGTAAAAAATGAGACTTCGTGACACAAAGCGGAGGTGAGGCGTCACGAGCTGATGGAGGAAAGAGAGTCTGGGAGAGAGAGAGAGAGAGAGAGAGAGAGAGAGAGGGAGGAGTGTGAATGAGAGGAAGGTGACTGGGAGAATTGGGAGGGATGTGTGAGAGGTGTGTGAATGAGAGGAAGAAGAGTGTGTGGAAGGGTTGGCGTGGAAGAGTGATGTGCGTTTGTGTGTGTGTGTGTGTGTGTGTAATAGTGAAAGAGAGAATAAAGTAGGAACAACATATTATAAGAACGAGGGGAATGAATAAAACTAGTGGGAATAAAGTAAGAAGTAAAGCGAAAGGGGGAATGATGAAAATGAGGTTAAAGTGAGAGAGACCAACGAGGAAAGGAAAAAGAAGGGGAAGAGGAAGTGAGGGAAAACCAGTACCGGTGACCGAGAATGTCCAGTCAGTAACCTCGAACAGAGAGAGAGAGAGAGAGAGAGAGAGAGAGAGAGAGAGAGAGAGAGAGAGAGAGAGAGAGAGAGAGAAAAAGAGAGCGAGGATGTCTGTAGGGTTGTTTCGTTTCTGTATTTTGTGTCTGTTGTGAATCTGTATTTCATGTGTGTTAGAGAGAGAGATAGAGAAAGAAAGAGAGAGAGGGGGGGTCAACTGGAACATAACAGACAGACAGACAGACAGTTTTATGTGGTAACCAAATGACAGGAAGAATTCACAAAACCAAATCAATCAACCAACTTACATTTTGCTTCCTCACTATCTATCAATTTGGAGTCGAGTAAGAATATGTTGAATGCCCTAAACATCATCTTATAGCTGAAGTCTTAGATAGATAGATAGGTATAAGAAATACAATAACTAGGACCCACTGTCTATCTCCTGTCCAGTTTGGTAATGATAAAACTGTGGGATTGTGGTAAGTCGTGATGAGGTTTATAGTCTTTTTGATGGAGTGTAAACCTTCATGTTTTCAGACGCTAACATTTTAGAATTCGCCAACCAGCATGCATAGCTTACAAGTAGGAAGAGGGAAAAAAAATGCGAGGAAGATGGAAAAAAAATGCGAGGCGAGTATTTTAGAATAAAGAATGTGCAGCAGTAAAATTGAATAACTTAAAGTAAACAGTTTCTGAAGAACCACAGACTCACTCTTCACTCCGTTTGAGAATTTGCGTGTTCATGCCTCGCGCGCACACACACACACACACACAGGCACACACACACACACACCCAGGCACACACACACAGGCACACACACACATGCACACACAGGCACACACACACACACACAGGCACACACACTCAAACGTATACGTACACATTAACATACACACACAAACATGATATACTGATGCACACAGAGTCACAGACATACATGCAGACACACACAATACATACACAGGCGTTTACGAATACAATCCACACACACACACACACACACACACGTACACACACACCAAAAAAAATCACAATTAACACCTGTTCCATTTCCAAAAGTCATTCTGGTTGCGCTTTTGACCGAGGAACCGTGTGGATGGAAGGGGGGGAAGGGGAGGGGGGTGGGGTGGAGGAATTGGGACGGTCAGGGAAGGAAGGGGGTGAGTGGAGGAGGGGGGGGGGTGTAGCCATGGTTGAGGGGGGGGGAGATTAGTAGGTAGGAACCGGTGGCAGTTTTGTTTGGGTGGGGAGTAGTGGGGGTTGGGGTGTTAGTGAGGTTGGTGTAGGTTGTGGTTGGTGGTGTGGGTGTGTATGTGGTTGTGGTGTTGGAGTGGGTGTGTGGAAGAGGGGGTGGTTGTGGTGTGGGTGTGGGTGTGTGGAAGAGGGGGTGGATGTGGGTGGGGTGTGGTTATAGTATGAGTGGAAGAGGGAGTGGGGTGTGGTTATAGTGTGGGTGGAGGATGTAGTGAAGGAATAGTGGTAACGAGAGAGAGAGAGAGAGTTTTCATATTCATATTCATTTATTTTCCACAGGGTAGTGGTAGTGGCTATTACAGTCAGTGCATATTATGGTAGACAGTCGTCTACTCGTCAAACATTATATAAATTAAATAACATAGAAAAGTAAATTAGGTTTGCTATGAGTGAATATGAAATTACAGTAGTACATAAAATTACAATAAATATAAAATTACAGTAGTGATATTAAAAAAGTTAAAAGAGAGTAAATAAAAATATCATTAAAACTGAATGTTGTTAAAAGAGAGTAAATAAAAAATATCATTAAAACTGAATGTTTTTAAAAGAAAGTAAAATTAATAAAAATATCATTAAAACTGAATGTTGTTAAAAGAGAGTAAATATAAAATATCATTAAAACTGAATGTTTTTTAAAAGAGTAAATATAAAGTATCATTAAAACTGAATGTTTTTTAAAAGAGTAAATATAAAGTATCATTAAAACTGAATGTTGTTAAAAGAGTAAAATTAATAAAAAATATCATTAAAATTGAATGTTGTTAAAAGAGAGTAAAATATAAAATATAAAAGAGAGAGAGAGAGAGAGAGAGAGAGAGAGAGAGAGAGACGTAGGAAGGGGGATTTAAACCGCCCCTAAGAGTCCACGACATACCAAGAATTCCTATACCCTCTCCCTCCCTCCCTCCCTTTCTCTCCCTCGCCCTCCCTCCCTCCCTTTCTCTCCCTCGCCCCTCCATCCCTCCCACCCTCCCTCCCTTCCTTTCTCTCCCTCGCCCCTCCATCCCTCCTCCACTCTCTCTCCTTCCCTTCCTTTCCCGCCGTCTCTCTCTACATCATTACTTCTTACAATACCTCATTCTTTTCCTTCCACCCTCACCCCCATAACAGTACTCTCTCTCTCTCTCTCTCTCTCTCTCTCTCTCTCTCTCTCTCTCTCTCTCTCTCTCTCTCTCTCTCTTTTTTTTTTTTTTTTCTTCCTGTTATCCTCTTCCCTCTTCCTTTCTTTTTATTCTTCCTTTATTTCACTTATTTACTTTTCTACCATCCTCTTGTTACCCTACTGTTCTTCCTCCCTTCTCGTCATTTTCCCCTCTTGCACTCTTGTCATCCCCCTTTCTGCCTGCCCATCCCTCCCCTCTAATCTTCCCCATCCCTTCCCCTCTTCCCTCCCCACCCTCAATTCATGCTGGCCTTGGGAGAAGTCGTTGGCTTGCTGGGGAGGGAGAGGAGGTGGTGAGGGGGTCCAGTGAGGTGTGGGGGACAGGGAGAGAGAGGGAGGGAGGTGAAGTGGTTTTGGGAGGGAGGGGAGAAGGGAGGTGTGGGGGAGAGAGAGGGAGGTGAAGTGGTTGTGGGAGGGAGGGGAAGTTATTTTGGTTGGAGGAGTGTTTGCGACGAGGAAGACAGGAAAGGAGGAGAAGGAAGAGGAGGAGGAGGAGGAGGAGAGGAGAGCATGCGTAAGAGAGAACGACGTGGAGGGACAGGAAGTAAGACAGGAGGAATGAAGGGAGTAAGTAGGAAGAGCGACAAGAAAGCAGGGAAAGAGAAAAGACAGCGAGTCGATAGAGGAAGAAGTAAGGGGCAAAAGAGAAAGGAGAAGAGGAAGAGTAAATGGAGAGGAAAATGTACAGTTCGTAGAAATAATATTAAGAAAATATCTATAATGGAAAGGGATAGATTTGTAATTGAAAAGAGGGGGAAGAAGTTAAGGGACCCTGTGATGTAGTCAGAAAATTGGATATAAATGATGCTTTCAAATATTGCCACGAAACAAACACAGACACACACCTATAGGGAAGGAGCTTATTTCGTGGCATAGTCAGGAGGAATCAGAAGCCTCCAATTTACACACACGATCACAGGGGCATTAAGACACGAAGGGAAGGAAGCAGAAATAAGTACCAAAACAAACAAAACAAACAAAATATCAAGGAGACAAGCAGACGAGGAAGCGAGTAACGGAAAGAATATCAGAAGAATAAAACAGGTAATAAAAAGGAAGGAAGAAAATAATAATAAGAAGGAGGAGGAGGTAGAAGGAGAGAACAGGTAATAAAAAGGAATGGATAAGAGGAAAGAGAATAATAATAAGAAGGAGGAGGAGGAGGAGGTAGAAGGAGAGAAGTGAAACGGGGAAAACGACTTTGGCCACAGTCACATCCGGGACGATTTTGGTAATGGTGGTAGTAGTGGTTGTGATGGTGATAGTGGCGGCGGTGACAGTGATTTTAAGGATGATTGGAGGTGATTGGGAAAGTGATGTATTGATGGTGAGATGGTGGTGAGTGTGGTGTTGTATTTGTGGTAGTAGTAGTAGTAGTAGTTAATGGGGGTGGTGGTAGTAGTGGTTATGTTGTATTTGTGGTAGTAGTAGTAGTAGTAGTGGTGGTTAATGGTGTGTAATGATGATGGTAGTAGTGGTTATGTTGTATTTATAGTAGTAGTAATAGTGGTTAATGGTGTGTAATGATGGTTGTATAAAAAAAATGATGTGATGTAATGGTAGCTGAAGTAATAACGTACTGTATTGGTGGTAGTGATGATAATAATAATAATAATGATAATAACTAATAATAATAATGATGTTGATTTGACAGTAGGCCTAAAGGTTATAATAGCAGTGTGTTGTTGTGTGAATTCATCTACTGCATTTTGTTCTGTATATCTTTACCTCCTTCATAGTTTTATCAAGGGTTATGGTAGTGAATGTGAGAAGAGAGGGTATCGAACCAACCCAGAACCAGCCAGCCACAACAGAACTACAATAAAAAGTAGCTGCTGTAACTTACTGGTATCGTTTGGAGTTCTGCCCTGAGGAGTTCTGAGTTGACTTCCTACCACCATCGTTAACAAGTGTAGATAGAGTTTGGTGTTAATGATAAAATGTAAGAAAAAGTGATTCGAACATATGCAGTATATATGGGTAATAATAGTAATAATAGTAGAGCAGCAGTGACCGTAATAATGATATCAGTAACTCTAGTAATATTAATAATGTAAATACGGTAGTTGTTGTTGTGTGGTAGCAACGGCAGCATCAGATTAATTCCTGATAGTGCTTAGTAACAGCAATATTAATAGCAGGCTGGCAGGGACATGGGAGATTGTGTGTGTGTGTGTGTGTGTGTGTGTACGCGAGCGATTGCGCGTCTGCGGGGAATGACCTTGCTTCCCTCTTCACCAACGACAAGGTGGAGGAGTAAAGGAGGAGGGTGGGGATTGGGGGAGTGTGTTTGAAGAGGTGTTGTCAATGAGAGAGAGAGAGAGAGAGAGAGAGAGAGAGAGAGAGAGAGAGAGAGAGAGAGAGAGACTACATATGAGATGACCTTACCTTTAATACCCTTAATAATCATCACTATTCATCACTATTATTCATCACTATTAAAGGATTAGAGAGAGATAGTGGTATACAGTACATAGTCCGAGAGAGAAGGTGTGTGTGTGTGTGTGATGTAAGGTATAGTGAGATAGAAATGAGAGGAATGGGATGATGTCGACACAGATGGCGTCTTATCACAAGTGTTGGATGGGCCTCTCAGAACAATAATAAGCCTATACCGTATACCACCAGGTGATGTAAGTAACGTTGGCTACAGAGTGCATTGATCCCGTTCTGAATCATTCATCTATAATTATACATCTCGAATTCAATTAACGCTACGACTTGTTTTGACTCAACGTGATGTGGCGGCTCTTGTTTCACTGTGTTGTGCTTTAGTTCACAATAGTGTAGTGGTAATATTATGGCCTTCCCCCCCCCCCCCCCCTCTGTCTCTCCCTTACCCTTCCCCTTCCATACACATCTTCCCCCTCTTGCTCCTCTTCTTCTCCCTTCCACCCACACCTTGCCCCTCTTCTCCCTTCCACCCACATCTTGCCCTCTTGCTCTTCTCCCTCCCCCTTCTCTCCCCCTCCTCTCCCCCTCCTTCCCCCCCCCTCCTCTCCCCCCTCTCCCATGTCTATTGGCGTGAGTGACCGATATAGCCTTCAAGGTGGGGAGGGAGCAGGTGTAGAATGTGGGGGGTGGGGTGGGACTGGTTGAGGTAGTGTAGGGAATGAGAGAGATGATAGGGAAGAAACGATGAATGGGAAAAGGCAAGAATTATATAACAGTAGTAGTAATAATAGTAGAAGAAGTAGTAGTAGTAGTAGTTGTTGTTGTAGCAATTCATATACCGGGTACGTAGTAGTACTTTGGAACGTATTTCTGATAGTAGTAGTAGTAGTAGTAGTAGTAGTTGTTGTTGTGGCAATTCGTATACATAGTATTTTGGAACGTGTTTTTCTATAATGTAAGGAAGGGTATTACTGATGCAGGAATCATATACACACATATTCTCTTCCTCGCATACCGTCCCCATCCACACCTCCCTCCCTCTCCCTCCACCTCGTCCCTTCACCTGCCGTCCACTTCTTGCGCCTCCAAAATGCCTTCCCTGTGGCAAATATTTTTCTACTGTAACCTCCTTCCCTTATCTTACTCCCTCCTTCCCTTCCAGCGTTTTGAATCCCCTTAAACTCCCCCCCCCCCCCTCCGTCCCCCAAGACACACTCCTTTCTCTTGCTCCCCCTCCTTTCGCTAACTCCCCCCTCCCTATCCCTCTTTATTTTCTAACTAGCCTACTCTCTCCTCTTTCATTTTACTTTCTCTTTCAATCTTTCTCTTTCATTCATTCCCCTCATTTTGTTTTCTTCCATTTCGACATCCTCTCCTCTCCACTCCACCGTGCATGCTTGTTATCAAATACTTGGGGGTGGGGGTGGTTATATATATAGGTTGCATGGTTGAGTGTATAAAGTTAGAGGGTGAAGGTAGGTGTGTTTGTGTATCCTTCCTGCCAAGTTGAGAGGGAGGCACAAGGAAGGGGAGAATTATTGGAGAGGGAAGAGAAGCTATAGGGAGAAAAGAGGGAAGGTGAAAAGTAGAGATGGGAGGGAGGAGGATGGATAGAGGAGAAGAAGTAAAGGGGATTGTTTGCTTATATAAGAATGGAGTAGGAGAAGATGGGAGGGAAGTAGAATTGAACCCTCCCAAAAAATAAATGATGCAAATAGGAATGGGATAAGAAGAAAGAGTAGGAGGAGGTTGAAAGACAATACCCCGCGTGGTCCCTCTCGTCTTTAAGTAAGTAAGTAAGTAAGTAAGTGGTCCACCCCCCGGGAAGACTATAGCTTACTTAGGTTTACAGTACAGTTTGGCTACAGGCAGGAAGAGAGAGAGAGAGAATTAGAGATACGGATTTACTGGTTCCCCCCCTCACACATACACACACTCTCTCTCTCTCTCTCTCTCTCTCTCCTCTCTCTCTCTCTCTCTCTCTCTCTCTCTCTAAATGCATAAATCTTCCTTTTCATATACCCTACTACCCCCACACTCTCGTTCTCTCTCTCTCTCTCTCTCTCTCTCTCTCTCTCTCTCTCTCTCTCTCTCTCTCTCTCTCTCTCTCTGTGTGTGCTTTCCCTTCCAAACTCATAAATCTCGCCTTTCATATCTAGATCTCTTGAGGGTGAATTAAATATACAAGGAGACTCCCCAAAGATAACCATGGCAAAGAAATGACTTACTTAACCATTCACCATTAAGATACACCCACTCACAACACAACATGTGCTTTATATATATTACCTTCTGATAATACGGTCTAGTGTAATTTTTCCCGTGTGTGTGTGTGTTCGGTTATCATGAAACTGTGTTGGGAGTGTTCAGAGTGTCAGTTATTAAATATTTATTACGTTCTGATAATACTTTCTTGTTCAGAGTTCAGTTATTTACTATTTTATTTATTTATTTCGTCCTGATAATACTTTTTTGTTCAGAGTTCAGTTATTTACTATTTTATTTATTTATTTCGTTCTGATAATACTGTCTTGTGTCATTTTTCGCGTTTGTTCCGTTATTTACAAGTCTCGAGTGATATAAATAAAAAAAATTCATGTCTGGGTTTGAGAGCGAGGTATGCTGCACGGCACTACTTAATACATACTCTTCGTGCACGCGTGAGGAAAGTATGAAGCACGTAGGTTGATCGTGCATGATGTAAAAAAAAATAAAAAATAATAAAAGTTACGCCGTTTGGAGGTTGTTGCATCAGAGGAAGGAAAGACGAGGACAAGACGTGTGTGTGTGTGTGTGTGTGTGTGTGTGGAAGAAAAGACGAGACGAGAACAGAACGTGTGTGTGTTTGTGGAAGGAAAGACGAGACGAGAACAGGACGTGTGTGTGTGTGAGAGAGAGAGAGAGAGAGGAAGGAAAGACGAGACGAAGACAGGGCGTGTGTGTGTGAAGAAGAAAAGACGAAACCAGGACAGAACGTGTGTGTGTGTGTGTGTGTGTGTGTGTGTGTGTAAGGATCATGTTGGCCAGCTGTGAATACTGTCCCATTTTTTTTTTTTTTTAGTTGTGTGTGTGTGTCATACAGTCATCACCAAAGATTAGGCCAGTGTCGTCACCACTTTCATCTTTAATGGCAAACTCGTGAAAGAAACAAACCGTGTATATATATTAAAAAACACACAACAGCCTTGGCGAGTACACAAATAAGTCTCAATGTTCTTAAGTAAGGGGGTAATTCAACGTTTGTTACATTGGAGTGCCTTGATTCCTCCACCAAAGTAGTCCATACCATGCAGGAAACAGGACCAGATGAACAACAACAACAAACAACAATAATGGTGTTTTGTCTGTTGTTGCTTGGAATAGTTAGGAGGAATCATTTGCTTTACAGATTTTACCAACACTGTACGTACTACTTGTTTCCTTAGACCTCATTCACAGACTTCATAATATTATCAGATAGGAGAGGTAACAACAACACACACACACAACAGTTATTTTGGTGGGGACTGTATATATTTTAGTTGCGTGATATCATGGCCTACTACTACAATTACAGACAGAGAAGTATGTGTAATTGTACCCTCATCATAGGAACAATGTTGTTGATTTAGACTTGAGAGAAAGAGAGAGAGAGAGGCAGAGAGAGATAGAGAGAGAAAGAATAAGTATCATAATAGGAACAATGTTTTTGATTTAGAGAGAGAGAAGAGAGAGAAATGAAGTGAAAACAAATTGCCAAGTAATAAACTCGTTGCGAAGGAGAAAAATAATAATTGGAGAAGAGAATGGTGGAGTAGGTTTGGGGGGAAAGGAGGAATGGGAGAAGTAGGAGGTGGAGAAAGAGGAGGAGGGCGGAAGAGGGATAACAGGAGGGAGGAGGGAAGGAGGAGGAGGAGGAGGGAAGGAGGTTTGATTACATGATTGGAGTATGAATGAGTGTGTATACGTGGTGTGTGTGTGTGCGAGTGTGTGTGTGTGTGTGTGTGTGTGTGTGTGTGAGAGAGAGAGAGAGAGAGAGAGAAAGAGAGAGAGAGAGAGAGAGAGGAGAGGAAGGAGTAAAACATTTTCATGGTATTTGAGGCCACTGATTTCTTCCCAAATTGTGCCATTATACCTACAACCAAAAAAATCATCATGAGTATAGAAGAGATAACAACAGGTCTTTTTTTAGCGAGGACTGTACAATGGTTAGCTTTGTGTTATTTTGGATCAAGTTTAATGCTCATTATTTTTTTATTTTTTTTCTATCCTGGCGAAAATGCACACACACAGTCATAGTCACACACACACACACACACACACACACACATCACACACACACACACACACACACACTATCAGCACCGACTTCCTTTCGCCAAAACAACATCCACAGTAACACGTTGATTCCCATAGTGACTGTGTGTGTGTGTGTGTGTGTGTGTGTGTGTGTGTGTGTGTGTGTGTGTGTGTGTGTCTGCGAAATCATAGTCCCTGATCTCATACAGTATAATATGTTTGACAGTGCAGAAGAAGGCAAGATATAAGAGGAACTGTTCTAATGCTTCCTTCTTACTTTACTCTTCTTGTGGGGTTTCTCTGGCAGGCAGGCCCCCGGGATCTCTGCTCTAAACTATACCATTATATTATAAGCTATTCTGGGAGTGTGATCGCTAGGGTGGGGTAGGTCAGTGTACAACGAGAGTCCATGCGTGTGTGTGTCTGTGTGTTCTCCATTGTCCTGGGTACCAAGTTCTACCAACCAACCAACCAATGCTTTGAAGGTTGTGTTTGTGTGTGTGTGTGTGTGTCCTTGTAATATTTTATGTATTGTGATTATTTGGCTTTTTTCCTTACAGGTGTTTTAAAATACACACACACACACACACACACACACACACACACACACACACACACACACACACACACACACACACACACAGAGAGAGAGAGAGAGAGAGAGAGAGAGAGAGAGAGAGAGAGAGAGAGAGAGAGAGACAGACTGACTACGGACTTTTGTTAGTTATATACACATTAAAATATATTGGTTGGCATCATGATTTGAACACGTGTACACTCCCTCGTAACACATTCCTACATATGTGCGTATCCCCTTATATAAATCCACACAAGTGTACGTACACCACCTCTCTATATCATTAAATAAACCACTTACACATGTACACACAGACCCCATACACTATAGTAATACACACACGATACACACATACATACATACACTATAGAAATACACACATACACACGAGGAGCCCCTTTTTAAAGATTGAGACATACGTGTGCACATCTCTCCCATATATGGATGTACACACGGACACACACACACACACACACATACGTACATACATACATACATTCATTAATTCAAAGGAGACATTCCGTAGCCAAACCGGACCAGTCTTCCCTCCCTCTCCTAGGCCTCCCTGGTTATATAAGTCTCTCTCTCTCTCTCTCTCTCTCTCTCTCTCTCTCTCTCTCTCTCTCTCTCTCTCTCTCTCTCTCTCTCTCTCTTATATATCTCATGGTGCACATTTTTTTTTTACAATTTATATATATATATATTTCTTTTTTGTGGCGTGGCTCTTTCCTGTGTTTGTTTATCTCTCCCTTTACCTTGCCTCTCCTCCTTCTCTCCTTCCCTCCCTCCCTCTCTTCTTGTTAACTTCTTCTTACCTCCTTCCCTCCTTCCCTCTCGCTGACCATACACACATACGTAGTTCCCTCCCTCTCTTCCTGTCTCTTGTCTCCTTCCCTCCTTTAATTCCTTCCTAACCCCCCCCTCCCCCCCCCTCCATTCTAAGGTTGAAGAGAGGGTTAAGTGCGTATGTCTGGGAACGAGAGAGAGAGAGAGAGAGAGAGAGAGAGAGAGAGAGAGAGAGGAGAGAGAGAGAGAGAGAGAGAGAGAAAGGTGGGTGGGGGAGATAAGTGACGGAAGGGTGGACATAGTGAGAAAATGAATTAGGTGAGGAAGTAAATGAAGGAAAAGAGAAGGGATTGGATTGGAGGAGAGAAGAGTGGATTGGGTGGACGGGTGGGGATAGATAAATAGATGGGAAGGAATGTGGAAGTGGGAGTGAGTGAGTGAGTGAGGCTGCGGTGGGAGGAGGACGAGGAGGAGGGGAGATGAGGAGTGAAAGAGGAATGGTTTAGAGATAATGGAAGGAGAGGAGCGTGTGTGGAATGGGTGAGATTATAAGTTGTGAAACACGGAAGAGTAGAGATAGCTATAAAGATCTAAGAGAGAGAGAGAGAGAGAGAGAGAGAGAGAAGAGAGAGAGAGAGAGAGAGAGAGAGAGAGAGAGAGAGAGTTATGTCTTGCAAGTGGTGCACAAGAGAATTTTGAAGGAACGGAGGAAGAGGAGTTAAGGGGATTTGATACATTTGAAAGCACCTTGATTCCTCCCAAGTCTACCATGAAACAGGAGCAGATTTATACAACTATAATGGCGACCTGTTGCGTGGAATATTATGGAGGAATACGATTGTTCCAGATTTACCAAACACTGTATATACATCTTGAGAGAGTGAGAAGGGATGTGTCAAGATACTAAAGTAGGGTACAAGGGGGTGTGTTGGAGGAGTAGGAGGGATGGGGGTGGGGGGGTTGGCAGGGGGTGGTAGGGGATCGGGCCAGACTTAATGAAACAGAAGAAGCCAAGTGGGGTGGACGGTAGGGGTCGACGTCCCCCTTCTGTACCCCCCACCCTCACTCGGCCAAGCACCTGTAAGCATAAGGTTTATTCACCTCGACTAAAGTCCGCCTCCTCTCTACGTACCCTTCATCCTTACCCCCTCCCTCCCCTGTTCCCTCTCCTTCCCCACCTCTCCTTTCCTCTCTTTCCCACTGTCGTCCCTCTCCCTCTCTGTCGTCCCTCTCCCTCTCTGTGTCACCCCTCTCCCTCTGTATCACCCCTCTCCCTCTGTATCACCCCTCTCCCCCTCCATCCCCATCCCTTATCATTCTCATCCTTCCTGTCACCTTCTATTGCTTGTTTTACCTTTGTTCGTTCACTTCTATGTGTTACCGGTAATTGAGGCATTTATATTTGTATAGCCTAGTAGCCGCTTTTAGGTGACTGATGAATAAGGTGTTATTAAGATTATATCTAAAACTATTTAAAAAAAGACCCATTTCTATACAACAACCACCATTACTATCATAGCAACATCAGTCGGTCTATCCGCCCTACAACTTTCACTCACAACTACTACTACCACTACCACTACCACCACCACACTGTCAACACTACACCACCACCACCCCACAGCTGTCAAAAATAAAACAAAAAATTACCCACACAACAACATTTACCAACAGACCACCAATACAACAGACAGAGAGAGAGACAGACACGGTAATAACAACTGGACAACCTGCAAGAGCTACCCTTTACCGCCTCTAGCTAGTGTCAGTACCACCACCACCACCACCACGTACCACACACCTAATACCCCGTTGGAGGGCATAACTGGCATTGTTTTGGTTCGTTTGGTACGGGCGGTGGTAGTGGTAGTGGTGGTGGTGGTGGTGGTGGTAGGAGGCTTAACACAGACTGTATTTAAGGACATCGTGTGTGGTAGACGGAAAAATATATAAAAGGACAAGATGGACAAACAACACACACACACCATTCACACACACACACACACACACACACACACACACACACACACACACACACACACACACACACACACACACACACAATCACACACACACACACACACCATTCACACACACACACACACACACACTTTTTTCGAGTCATTTTATTGGACATGAGATATTTACTGATAACAACACACACATTGACTGATATATGTTGACATTGAAGATATTACATAACCTTAAGGGCCCTGTGATCGTATATGAGAATTGGATACTTCTGATTCCTCCTGACTATGCCACGAAACACGCTCCATCCCTATATAGGTGGTGTTTCGGGGCAATATTTGAAGGACTCATTTACCTCCAATTTTCTGACTACATCACAGGGTCCCTTAACACACAAACAAGATACTTTTCAAGGATGGGGTACTTACGATAAACAGTCTTAGCG